>JAVGVS010000005.1:75000-185000 GCA_032718565.1 Distichodus sexfasciatus
TGATTTAGGAATAATCGACATTTCACTACATCTTGTACTTGTGTAACTTTGTGTGGGACAAAGAAAGAATCTTGACATCGTCCTGTTTGGTTTCGTGAATCAACTTTGGCAACCCTCCCGAATAATCATCCAACAACGATTCTGCACGCTGACTCGGGAAGAGAACAACCTGCAGGACGGCAGAACTGCGAAAGAGTGTGAAGAATAAATTCCTAAGCAATTTCCTCCAGGTTTTAGACTGTCAGTACAGCCTCGTTCGGGCAATAGCATCAGTGCTAATAGAACTGGTTCTGTCCTCTGTTCACTAAAGGGGAATTCAAATGATGAAGATGGAGAAAGAGAGAAAGAAGGAGTGCGGGAGCGAGGCGTGAGTCGAGCTGGGTGGGGGTGCTGGCGTGGCCCGACGTAGCCTCGTCCTCCTCCTCCGAGCCGCGTCGTTCATCTGTCATGCAGTGACCGCTCCCCACCTAACGCAATTAAGACTATTTGCTTTCCAGCAGCACAGGCCTTGATGAGGCGGAGGGAGGGAGGGAGGGAGGGAGCGAACGACAGAGCGTGCGAGCGAGCGAGGGAGAAGGAGGATGGGTCCGACGCGCCTCGTCGCTGTGAAAGGGTCCGCGGTGATGGTAGAAGAAATTAAATTTTGATAATGGACTACATCCATTTGAGGGGCTTGCCAAGGGGACGGCCAACGAGCAGGAAGCGCACAGGAAAAATGGAATGACCTCTCGCCAGTGGACGGCCCGACGAGCGACTTCCATCTATCCTGCCGCTCCGTCACATCGCCACAAAAATCCAACACAGGTGGCGGTGAGAAAATCATGAGGTATCACTAAAGGAGAAAGTAAGGGTGGGTCATTAACCGGAAATGCACCGAAATGATTCAGAACATCTCGTAGACTTCATTCTTGTGTCCAAACCCAAATTGTTCTATTTGAAAAAATGGTCGAGGCAATTTTTCTAGCAACGAAGCTTCGTTTAATTCATTTCACTTGCTAGATCATGCGCCGCGTGTTTCACGCAGATGCTTATTAGTGACGTGCGACGTTTTCAGTGGTGCGATCAAGACAAGACCTGATCCCTTTGGACGTGAGAGTATTTGTGAGATATTCCGTGCACAAAAACAGAAGTAAAAGCATACAAACTCATAAATGACATTTTTCGCAGTGTGAACACGCGCACTGTGTTTGTGAGCGTGCACGCGAGCGCCGTTACTCACTAAAATGCTCCAGTTTAGTCAAAAGTCCCTTTTGATACAGACACAGCCCATGTTTTAACTGATAAATAACCACAACAACCTGCGTTCTACTCACAATACAGTCGTCTGTGGAGATTTTCCCGTAGATTTTCCATTGTTTACGCGCGCTTAACGCTTTATTGTGACGCGGCTCTAGAGGGTGCGCGGGGGATTGTGGGAAATGTGGTTCTCTTCCAGAAAGGCCAAAAGCAGCTCATTTTATAGGCCAAAGTGGTTCAAAATGACCCAGATTTTCTGTATTTCTTCATCAATTGATCAGATTTTTTGATTTCAATTTTCTAATGTTATACTGTAATCAATAGGAAACAAGAAATATAGAACATTTATTTATCAAAAACTGTGGCGGTTGGTAGCATAACGTTTAGGCAGGTACTGGCATCGGTATCGGTACCGATATCGGTTCAGATGTGAAGGATATCCCACCCTATTGACCACCCACGTTTGATTATGACGGTCTAAAGATGTTGTGCACATACCAGCTTTTAATTCTTAGTTTCTTCATTCTTTTAAAAAAATGACTCAGAGTTTAAAAGGTTAGGGATCGAATGATTGAATAAGCACATCATCAATATCACCACCATTACTCGTCCTTCTTTCACTCTTTTTAGCATTTCAGTTACGTATTGACTTCACAACAAACAACACGAATTCTTTCCATTTTAAACCATCTCAAGAGCTTAATTAAACTTCCTGATGAAAAACTCTGAACATCAAACCAGGATTTTTGCCCCTTTCAAACCAATTTCGGTCCATTATCCCGCTTCAGCTTTTAACCAAACCCGACATCGCCCTCACCGCCGTCCTTCAAAGAACTTGAAAAGGAGAAACTCCAACGCAGACAGAAAACAGAAACACTCTCGTATGACACAACTGCAGCAAAGTACCGTTCAGCAAATACCGAAAAAAGGAGTCCTTCATAAAAGCTTTCCGTGCAAAAATTAGCCTGCGTTTAAGGGGGTGAGTGAACGAGGTGCAGGCGGAACGCTGATATGACAAGACGCACCTTTAATTACTACAGCGAGGACCCAAGAGGCAGGCCCGGTTCCGTTCAAAATGTCAACGCGCTCGCTAGGGAAGAGTCAAGGAGAGAGGGAGAGGCGGAGAGAAACAGCAAGGGAGGGGAGGGAGAGATTAAACTGAAACCAAACGCAAAAAATTGTCGATGTCAACATTATTCTAAAGTGTGGTGGGACTCCGGCATGGCACAGAGGACAAGAACATACATCACGGCGCAGTGGGTCGGGTTCCGAGCCAGGAACGTGTCCTGATAGATTACAAACACACATCAGGGAGAGTGAGAGAGTGAGAGAGAGAGAGAGATTACATTTCCAATAAATTCCCTCCTTGCTACATATTCATTGAAAGAACCCAGAATCAAAAATCTTTAATAAAAAAGTAGCAAAAATAACTACACAAAATGCTTTTCAACCTCTTTTTGTCGTGTTTCAGAATAAAAAACAGCTGTTGAACAGTCAGAAACAATTCCATCCTGTCCGGTAACAAAGCTATGATCAAATAAATTGATTAATAAATTAATAAATAAATTAATATTGATGCTATCTATTTGACTTTAGTCGTAAGCATCGCATTTCAGCGTATAAAGTGTATCCGAAGCCTGTGTAAACTTGATTCAGGTCTTAAAACTTGATTTAACGCCGCTCAATTATCAGAAATAAACACAGATGTGTGCATTCCTTCTATCAGCCTAATTTAATAAAGTTCTGGAAACGCAATAGTGCGTGGGTGTATTAAAAAAATAAATACATTTTTAAAAAGCTGGCGACCAAACCTCTCTACACACAAAAGCAGAGCACGGAGAGCAAACACAAGTCTGTATTAAGAGTAGCCAGATCTCATCTCTCTCACACTCTTCCTCCGTCTCGTTCTTGCCGCTCGGTACTCGGGGGAGAGCTTGTGGAGACGTGTGTTTTGTCTAAAATCAGTCTTGTTTAGTGGAGTGGTTATTTTCAGTGGTGGAGGACAAGAGACCATTACCACCATTAAGCAGCACGGAACAGACACCTGTAGCTTACATGCGGTCGCCATGTCAACGGCGCGAGAGTGGGAACGAAGGAAGAGAGGGAGTGCGAGGAAAGGGAAAAGGGGAGGGTTAAAGAATAAATGAAGACACACACACACACACACAAAAAAAAAAGGGAGTCCATTTTGGAGCTTTTCTGGAGCGGGAGGGACGGCTCACGTGGTGGCGTGATGTCTGAAATGATGAAATGATGTTGAAAGACTACAGTGCGGTGAAGGAGGAGGCCGCGCCACGGATCAGGACGGGAACAAACCTCGCGGATCCTGACTGCCGTGGCAGGAATTGAACTAACGAGCTTGAAGAGAAAAGAAAATAATAATAAAATAAAGAAAAACAGGGTTTAAAAATAATATTTTCAACCCGGCAAAGTGTGGTCCGAGGCGTAATCGCTCGTCGCCGGACATCGTACGCTCAAAATGAAGCTCTCGATTCACACCCACTCGAACGTGACTACGCACTGACTCACCGGCCGAAACACACGCAGCAAGATCCGACACACCTGGCGGCATGCGGGCGCTCGGGTGAGACGGTGAAAGCGTTGTCACCCTGAAGCGGTGCGAGGTAACGTAAATACAGGGCCCGCGTTAACATTTTTTAGTCTGAGATTATAGATTGCATCACTTTATCTGAGTTTCCAGCTTGTGTCAAACTGTTTGGGTGTAATATGGGCCGGGACGGAGACTTGCGCAATGGAAATAACGTTAAGGTCAGATAGAGATGCAGATGGAGGATATAGTGGGTGTGAGTTGCGTCTGAGCAGGAAGAAATGACAATTTCCGTCATGTACTATAATTAGGACGCAACTTAGGGGCAATAACGGCCGATGATAGTATCTGATGTTTTTCGTGTTTACATCTGCCGACACCGGTAAATGAGGAAGGGCGCGAGTGTGAGTGCAGGTGGAGTTGCAAACGTAAAGGCAAGATATTTTGCTCATCAAAGTTCCACTGCACACGCAGAATTTAGCACATAAAGATCTACTGAATGTGTTGAGCCCGAACATGTGCTATTAACACATAACAGATTTTCCATCGTTTATTCCGGCACGCGCGCTTGTGGGGATTGTGGGAAATGTGGCTCTCGCTTTCAGAAAGGCCAAAAGCAGCTCATTTTATAGACCGAAGTGGTTCAAAATGACACAAAATTTCTGTATTTGATCGGATTTTTGATTTCAATTTTCTAATGTTATAGCGTAAACAATAGGAATTCAGATGTGAAAGGTATTGTCACGGCCTGACCCCCCATGCCGGCCGTGCCACGCCCCCGATCACCGGAGTTCTGACCTGGGGGTATTTGTTCTGTCCTCTGGGTTTCACTTTCGGCGTCCTGCCGTGTGTGTGTCCGTCTCTCCTCTTGTTCTCCGGTTAGCCTTAGCTTCCCTGCTAGCTTGCGCCCCACTTCCGGGTTCTCGCCGTCTCCACCTTGTGCCCTCTCGAGAAGTTCACTCCCCACTTGGTGCGCACCCCACTTTCGCGTTTGTTGTCTTCACTGCGTGTGCCCTTCCTAGCGGGACAGGATCTGTTTAGAACACCCCCGCGGTTATCAATGTTTTCAGCTGACGCTTGTTACTTTGCGTTTGGACATCGGGGCGCTCACTAATTCATCCTTCGTGCTTTTCGTTTAAGAACCAGTCGGCCCGGATCCTCCTCGGTTCTTTCACCGTCAAGATTTCAAACGTGTGGGTTTATTCGTATTCGTTCCTCTGTTCGCTCCAATTCTGCTCATCTTTTCCCCGTTTGGATTTCGCTCGGTTTTTCGGTTCTGCTTCGTTTCGGATCATTCACGTCTTTCTCTTGTGTTTCTCCCCAGGCTCGTGACTCCCAGTAACCCCCGCTCTGATCGGACTGTAGCAAGGCTCGAGAGTCTGGATCGCTTCTGTTTCGCCTCGTGGGTTTTCGAAGCACCAGGACCGCGCTCTTCTCGTTTCTCCACGGAGCCTTTCTCCGTTAATCGTCGCCTAATACTGGGAGCACGGGTCTCACCTTTCTGTTGCTACTTTGTGTCTGGTTTTGCTGCCTTTTTGTTCCTGGTTTTCTCCCCTATTTTTGCCTCATTTTTCTCTACACTGCCTCCACCTAATAAACTGTGTTATCCCCGATTCCGGTGCGTCCTCTACTCTTGTTCGTCCGCGCCATGACAGGTACCCAACCCTACTGACCACCCATGTTTGATTATGACGGTCTGAAGATGTTGTGCACATATCAGCTTTTAATTCTTAGTTTCTTCGTTCTTTAAACAAATTAAAAGGTTGGGGATGGAATTATTGAATAAGCACATCATCAATATCACCATCATTACTCATCCTTCTTTCACTCTTTTTAGCATTTCAGTTACGTATTGACGTATTGACTTCACAACAAACACAAATTCTTTCCATTTTAAACCATCTCAAGACTTTAAAAGCACATCAGCAATATGTTAACATCATTAACACATAACGGAACGCAAACTGACGAGAGCCGGATGACAAAAAAGCCGCCCCCCTCCCACCCCCCGGCAAGTCAGCACAAGCCAGAGGTTGGCACCACTTTCATTTTGGACCTTAACTCATGTCAACACACTGTAGGCATGTTCTGCAACACGAGCACATTTGTGCAACTGTGGTTTTGAAACAAACAATCCATTAGTGGCTAACTCTAGGTGTGTGTGTGTGTGCGTGTGTGTGAGACATTGCAACGTTCTGGATGATCATGTAAAACGAATGAGGAAACTTATTATTTGCCAATATGCCAATTTTGGACGGAATATGAACATCGTTGAAATCTCAGACAGCTCAAGCTGCATATCAGTGTTATGGATGTGAGATATAAATGCTGATCTACGCTGTGCTTACACACTTTTGTACTACTGCCAACTCGTTACACTTCAGTTTATATTTGTGTCAGGCTTAATGAAGACCGAAGCTGTATGTATAGTGAACTCGTCTGGTTCTGATTCATAGGAAATCTATTTCCACAACAGAAAACGTCTGATTTTGGAGTTTAAAATCCGTAAGTGTAAAAACCAATTTTGGCACTCCTTCATTTTAGCCCTTAGTATATAACTTATTTGTGACCCTCCACGGCAAAACCAGTCGCTTGTCGCAACGGAGGTTTCGGAGAAAAACGAGCGTTTCTGTTGCGTGGGGTAAAATTTTGGATTTTTTGTTTTTAGTGTATTGAAACAGTGGAAGGTCTATACTGTACTGTTGTGAATAAATTTTGCTGAAAAACTTACCCTTTCCATCCTAAAAACGTGACTTTCTTGAGGTGAGGAATTCAATTCCAGCAGAATGTTAAACGTTTCTGTTTTGGCCGCTCTACTCCAATATTTACGGTAAATCCACTGGTTGACTAGCGTGAAGATATTTCTCCGGAATCCGTCTCCCGAGTTCAGTTAACCTAACGCAGGTAGGCTATCCGTGTGGCTGTGAATGCAGCGTAAGCTACTGTAAATACAAACGTAGCCACGACCGCACCAAGCGTCTGTGAGTGCTACGGCGATAGTCAACTTCAAAGGCAGATTGTGAAGTGACGGGAGAAACCCGACTCCTTTGAATGTTGATATGTCAGTCATATGTCGTCTGATTCATTTGATATAGGTAACGTTTTGAAGCTTGATTTATGCCCGTTCAGGAAAACATAATAACTCAATTTTGAAAATTTGCCACAAGCGACTGGTTTTGCCGTGGAGGGTCACATATTTTATGTTTATGTATAACTTTTTTCAGTAGCTTATCAGAAGCAAATCTGCTTTAAAACAGTGTAGCTTTAAAAATGTGAAATTGCATTTCAAAAAGTGAGTATGAGCCACTGTTTGTCATTGTGAACACAGCACAGCACCCAGTGCGGCACAACGAAGTGTGACCTCTGTATTTGACCCATCTGTAAAGAAGCAGTGGGCAGTGCCCAGGAAGCAGTACTTGGGGACGGTACCTTGCAGATGAGTACCTCAGCGGTACCTGTACAGGGGCGAACTCTCTCACCGCTACGCTACTAACTGCTCCAAACGCTACACTGTTAAAGCGTTAACTGTTATGTGGCATCGAATAGGCTACACTCACTGCATCACAGCACGCTCCTGGCAACTGCGAGATGGAGTCAGAGGACGGAGTCCACCTTGGTGAAGATGGATGCCAGAATCTGTAGTCATATTTATCAAAATCTATGGCCCAAAGATGTGGTTCGCAACTTTTACTCCGTAGTTTGTAGTGTCACTAATTACTATATTAAAACTGTAGTTCGGCTGCTCTTAATAATACGTAGCTTGCGGCATGAGAAGCAGATTCTGACCCCATCATCACCGTCACGCTCGTCTCCCCCCGGCCTCTCTAATCGCACGGTCGACTACAATACCCAGCGTCCTTCACCTGTCACTGACTTGGGGCTGAGCCATTAGCAGCAGAGCGGCATGCTGGGTATTCCAGTGTCACTATACCAAACTGAAGATCAAATTATTCCCCCATCCCCCCCCCCCGTCGTCACTCCGTACGCAGGGAGTCGGCCAAGCGGTCAACGCCTCCACACACACACACACACACACACACACACACGGCAGACAGCGTGAGGACGGTAGAGACACTATCGCATGATGTGATAATGACCCGTCTAAAAGTAGACTGGAACTTCTCTCCCCCTCTCTCTATCTCTGTTCCTTTACTCGCTCTGTCTCAGCACCTCTTAGTTCTTTTTTTGCCCCTTTTGTCTTTCACACACACACTCACACACACACACACACACACACACACATACACTCACACTCACAGAGGGATCGCTCCCACACACACCTGATGCAAGCTGGTGGCCGGCAAAGGAAGAGAGAAGTAAAGTGAGAGAGAGAAAGAGAGAGAGAGAGAGAGAGAGAGGGGAGACAGACGAGGAGAGAGCAAGCACTCCATGATGTCCTGGTCGCCTGGTCGGCTGTGTGTGTGTGTGTGTGTGCTCCGTCTGGCTGGGAGCTACAGATTAATTAACAGAGAGCCATAAGAATGCCAAGCCCGTATGTGGAGGGGGCGAGGTGTATGACACTCAACGAAGGTCTGCTCTCTCTCTCACACACACACACACACACACACAGACACACTCTCGCTCTCTCTCACACACACACACTCACACACCAAGCTCTCCGCATCTCACACCCTCCCTCACCATCTTCACCAGGCCCTTTCCCAATTCATCCTTCTGCTCTGCGAACACAGCCAATCACCTCCACACAAACACGCACTCACACACACACACTCACACACACGTACACACACGTACACACACACAGGGCATTGGGTTTATGAGGCTCACGCCCGTGCGTCCCGGAGACGAGTGTAGTTCTGCCATCATTTCCATCGCGTGACTCTGCGTGACAGCGGCCCGCTGTTCCTTCACGGCTGGGTCACGTGCGGAGGTCACATCTCGTTGTGGTGCACCATGTGCTGTGCTGTGGTGTGTTCACAATGACAAAAATTCACCCACTCACTTAAATATCAAATGTCAAATGCGAACACAATCAAGCCAGGCAAAAGAAAGGATGTAGAGACCTCACTTACCAACATCTTCTTAAGTATTGTTTCTTAAATTTCTTCTTAAGAAAACTTAAATTGTTGGATCGTATAAAGAAGAATTTGTCATTGCGAACACAGCACAGCACACGGTGCACCACAACGAAATGTGACCTCTGCATTTGAAGGAGCAGTGGGCAGCTGACGGGCAGCATCCAGGGAGCAGTGCTTGGGGACAGTACCTTGCTCACGAGTACCTCAGTGGTACCTTTACCGGCTAATCCTGTAACTATTACATTACCAACTATAGAACTGAAGAAAACCCAAGCTAATGTTTTGCAAAAACACACAGTTACAAAATCTGCGTGAGGTTGCTCTTCAGTGTTCATGGATTCCGTTCTGACCTGAGAACAAATCTCAGGTCAGAAAACATTGGTGAAAGCGTGTAAGCACTTGGTGGGCAGTTGTTGCCTTAATGCTTGGGCAGACGGGTAAAGGTACCACTGAGGTACCGTCCTCAAGCACTGCTCCCAGGGCACTGCCCATGTCAGCTGCCCACTGCTCCCTCACAGATGGGTCAACTGCTGAGGTCAGATTTCGTTGTGGTGCACTGTGTGCTGTGCTGTGGTGTGTTCACAATGACAAATAATCACTCACTTTCACTCTGAAGTGGGTTTCAAGAATGGTTGGTGAATTATCTCGAAAAGAATCCAGTTTTCTTCATTTGAGTCCAACTTATTTTTACTTGTGTGCATTCATGCCTAAAAACGTCCATGAAATAATCATCAGTGAATCATAATTTAGATCCTAAATAATCGTCAAGTCATATCACACCCTGTCCTGTGTGGAATTTCTTTGTAGATCACAGACTGATACAATTGATTTTATTAAGAAAACTTTTTTCAGTCTGAATCTCAAAGCTGATTACTAGTGTCTGTTTCAGGAACATCAGACCTTCACTTATTTATGTCTTTGTATTGTTCCTATTATTCCACGCCATTTTCTCAACGTATAAGGGGGCGAAAACTATTCCAGTTGGATCTCAATTTGATTCAACACGTTGCATTGAGACTCCCTTATTGATTGCGAGCGAGAACGAGAAATAGACATAGAGAAAGAGAGGGAGTGAAAGAGTGAGAGGATTGCCGTATTGCGCATCTCTCTCGCTCCCTCGGTGTTCGTCTCTCTCACTCCGGTAAACCTGAGCCGGTGTTTGGTGTGGGGATTAGCAGCGACACACAATCACAAAACATGTTTGCAGAGCGGGTCTGAGTCAATGGCACTCGGATTTACCTGCGGATGATCTCACACACTCTCTCACACACACACACACACACACACACACACACACACACACACACACACACACAGTCTTGTATTACTATCTTTGTGAGGTCCTTCCATAGGCTCCCATAATGACTAGATGTATATAATTTTACACCTACACCTAATCCTAACCCTGACCTTAACCTCAGTAACCAAAAGCACATCTTTTACCTCTTTTAGTTTCTCAAATAAAACAAGCACATTTTCTATAAAGTCATTTTTCCTCAGGGGGACCTCTCAGATGTCTCCACAAAGCCCAAAAAAACAGATAAAAGTGATTTTAGGGGACAAAAAGGTCCCCACAATGCGATAAATACCCAGCACACACACACATCCTTGTACTTATATAGTAGTGGGGACCTCCAGTGACTTCTATATTACAGTATCTAAATAATACCACACCTAACTCTAAACATAACCCTAACCATAACCTCAGAAACCAAAAGCTAATCTTTCTACACTTTTAGTTTTGCAAATAAACTAGTATTTTTTTTGTAAAAGCAGTTTAAAGAAGCGAGGACCACTAAAAAAGTCCTCACTTCCCAAAAATGTCCTCGCTCTGCTGGTTAAAAACTCATTTTGGTTCTCACTAAGTAGCAACTACAAGAACACACACACACACAACACACACACTACGAGAAGCGAGAGCAAAAATCACCACTGTTTTTTCTTTTTGGATACACACTGTAACTTTACCTCGCGGTGCCACCCAGAGGAAGGCGGAGCCCCACGAGCCCTGCAACCTCCTTAACGCCTGCTTCTCCACCGGCCCTGGGCCGTCTTTTTTACATCCTACAACCACACTCTATTTCATTAGGGGCTTGTAAAAAAACTAGTAAAAAGTACATGTTCATGCATTTTGGAGTATTCTGAATTATGATGAAAGCTCCCAGTTTGAGTTAGCCTGCTCCCCCAGCACAACCCTCTACTTCTTTAAACCAGGTGAGGAGTGCAGCGCTTATTGAGAGGGGACGGGAACAGAGAGACTAAGGGGCCGAAACATACTTAACGCTGAAAACGCTTACGTGCACGCATCATGGCTGCCACACGTTCTCTGCATTCTTTTGATGCGTCTTTTCAGCGCGTCGTCAGAAATCACCGTGACACGTGCAGGATTTGTAGTACCGGCAAACATCGGGGTGGCAGTGCGTTCAAGTTTTGATACGTGACGTCAGCATCGTTGTTCACCATCAACATGGCTGAACGCTTTCGCCGTCTTTTTTGCATCAGAGTGCAAATCACTTTTATCTTCAGCATCTTTCTTCCCTAATTTCACAGCAAAACCAGACGATATTTTCTCGCATGGACGCTTTCTACTTCCTTCTCTTCTTCTGTCACTTAGGACAGAGCCGTTATAGTGTACACTGCCACCTTTTGGAATCCTCAAGATTAACAAAAAGTGCGCATGCAAGTACAGTATAGTACAACGCTTGCGTAGCAGCAGCGTCACGTAGCGTTAAGTATATTTCGGCCCTGAGAACTGCTCCAACACTGGATTTTCATATAAGTGATGTCTTAAACTGCTACACGTAGCAAATGTACACATCTCATGTCATATACTGTAACGTCAGTCTGCTGTTGGTTTTCAAAAGTGGAAGCAGAACATAGCTAGAAAATGTCGTTTCCATTTACGACATTTATCCAAAGCGACTTCCATTTTCCCTAATTTCGGGCACAGAGACCAACTTGGGGTTAAGGGTCTTGCTCAGGGACCCACTGGGATCCACTGAGTGCTGGAGGTAGGGTTTGAACCCACAACCTCTTGGTCCTGAGGCATTCGTGTAAATCCCCATTTTGTCTTGAATGTTTACGTTACGCAAAACTATTACTGCTTTGAGTTTCACAAGACGTGTGGTGCCGGACACTAGAGCTGGATTTTATAAAAGCCGACTGCAGCAATGTAAAATCAGTTTTAAAAACTCAGGGGAAGACTCTAGAATGTCACACGCGCTCTGATCACGTGGCCGTGCAAGGACCGGCACGGTCGGAAGTATAAATACAGGCTTTTTCTCAGTCATTGAGTCAACCTGCCCCAACTCCGATTCATTTCGGCATCAACTGTGACTACTCCAGTTATTTGGTTCATCTCTTCGATTGAGCGTGTGTTCATAGAACGCGGATTCCGGTGGGAATCCTTACCCTACGATTGTAGAGAGTTCTTAAATCAACTCGCGTGGTTTGCCTACCTCTTCGCGCTTTACTCCACGTTTGGGTTAACCATCCACATGGGCTAACGGCTAACGGCTAGCACTGTGTTAAATCCTAACCAGATCACTGACAAAGAGCACGCTAGTGGAAAACTTAATGAACCTCCTGACCTGCAGGTGGAGCTCAAACTTTACTGGCCACTTCTCCAGCAAGTTTTCCAGGAAGTAGCTTTGTTTAAGTGGCATGATTACTACACGGTGAACTGTGACCCTCCACGGCAAAACCAGTCGCTTGTTGCAAATTTTCAAAATTGAGTTATTATGTTTTCATGAAAGCGCATAAATCCACCTTCAAAACGATACCTATATGGAATGAATGGGACGACATATGACTGAGATATCAACATTCAAAGGAGTCGGGTTTCTCCTGTCACGCCAAGTGAGAAACGGAGAAATCTGCCTTTGAAGTTGACTATCGCCGTAGCATCACAGACGCTTGGTGCGGTCGTGGCTACGTTTGTATTTACGGTAGCCTACGCTGCATTCACAGCCACAGGGATAGCCTACCTGCGTTAGGTTAACTGAACTCGGGAGACGAAGATGGATTCCGGAGAAATATCTTCACGCTAGTCAACCAGTGGATTTACCCTAAATATTGGAGTAGAGCGGTCAAAACAGAAACTTTTAACATTCTGCTGGAATTGAATTAATCACCTCAAGAAAGGCACCTTTTTAGGATGGAAAGGGTAAGTTTTTCAGTGAAATTGATTCACAACAGTACAGTATAGACCTTCCACTGTTTCAAAACACTAAAAACAAAAAATCTTGCCTCACGCAACATAAACGCTCGTTTTTCTCGGAAACCTCCGTTGCGACAAGCGACTGGTTTTGCCGTGGAGAGTCACAATTGTGGTTCTGTTGTAAGTTCTAGTCATCAGTGTGTGTGTTCATCAGTGTTGGGAGCAACACATTACAAAAGTAAGACTTTTACAGTAATGTATAACTTATATGTATTATGTAACGTATGCATTGCATTACTAAATTTTCTGTAATATTACGCTCGCTACATTTTTCAGTAATGCATTTTAGAACTAGGGGCGATGCAGACGTGGACGATTCAGCATTGATGCAGTGGCAGACCATAATCAATTATCTCATAATTTCATTGTTTGTGATTTTCGGACCGTGGCATAAAAATTCTAAAAGACCATCCTGATGGCGGCACGGTGGCGCAGTGGTTAGCGCTGCCGCCTCACGGCAAAAAGGTCCTGGGTTCCAATCCCGGAGACGGCCGCAGGGTCTTTCTGTGTGGAGTTTGCATGCTCTCCCCGTGTTCGCGTGGGTTTCCTCCGGGTGCTCCGGTTTCCACCCACGGTCCAAAGGCATGCGATATAGGTTAGTTGGCGACTCTGAATTGGCCTCCGTAAGGTGTGAATGTGTGTGTGATTGTGTGAGCCCTGCGGTGTGTTGTTCCCTGCCTGCGCCCCCGAGTTCCCGGGATAGGCTCGGGTTCCCCCGTGATCCCAGTTGGGATTAAGCGGTTCAGATACTGACTGACTACTATCCTGATAGTAACTACGGCTGCCCGATCTCTGGTTCACTGTGCGCTGTGCTGTGTTCACAACGACAAATATTCTTTCACTTACCTCCTTGTCAATCAAGTGAATTTGGAATTATGTGATGATACCCAGTCCCACTGAACATCTCAAAAACACCTCAAGGACGTTTCGTCCACATTTATAAACCAACTACTAATCGAGCAGTAACTACTAACTACTTCTGACCAGTCTTACTAGCTGGATATTGGTTTCTGGTGTGTGTTTCTGACGCGCTGACTGGTAGGAAGCCGCCACGCAGTTATCGTCCCTCTTTGATTCAGCTCTCACGGGGAGGCCAAACAGATTCCCGTTGCCGCTGTCATCACGAGAAAAGAGATATGCGTTTTGCATGGGGGGGAAAGGTAACAGGCTTCAAAGAAAGCTGGTGTTGAGCGACAAAGGAAAGATGTAAAGTGCACGGCGTATAAAACAAGACGGATCGGGTGTTCTCTCATCCTCCTGTAATTCATACGCTGGATCGTGTGACGGGTCAGCTGTGACTGATACCTTACATACACATGACACGCATCATCTAAGAATAAGAGCGCGGCTCCTTCTTCCCTTTCTGTCGCGCTCTCTCTCTCTCTCTCTTTCCCTCTCTCTGCCTATTCAAATCTTGTGTAACACCCGCTCTCATTAGAAGGATGGAAAACTTGGGGAAGGGATCGATGTTTTCATTTTTCAAGTGCTTGTATCCATTAGACGAGCGAAATTCATCCATCAAGCAAATTCCTTTCTGGTTAGGGCCTGTCACTTTAACAAGTACCCAGCTCAATATGCAAGATGTATTACTCTCCATTTCAATAACCTTCATTATGTCTTTCAAGTCTCTCTCTCTTTCTTTCTCTCTCTTTCCTTCTCTCTCCCCGTCCCTCATTTTCTCCTTCTAGGGGATATACGCATTAGGCTGGTATCAAACCGTCCTCGTCCCTGCCTGTCCAGTCCTGCAAGAACGTCCACTCCAAAACGTCCGCCTCTCCCCAAAGCGTAAATCTATCGTTCAGAGACATTTATGTAGCATTTAGGCCAATGTTGAGTAGAGGAAGTCCAGAAAAGTTGAAATTAATGCTAAGTGTGGCGTGTGTGTGTGTGTGCATGTGTGCGTGTGTGTCTGTGTGTGTGAGGAAAAGGCGGGAGAGTTCTGCATTCCAAAAGTAAGTGCTCATAACGTTATGCTCAAACAGACATAAATTATGGTTGCATGAAATTTCATCACAGCCATTAGAGAGTCGACTCCCCGATTTTGGACGCGCAGACCCCCATGATCCTAATCCAAAGAAAGCCATTGAGGAAAAGCTGCTCTGTCTCAATTTCGACTCCTGTCCTAAACACACACCGGATGATAAATAACTCCGTAAAGCTGGGCACACCTTCGCAAAACACACATTACCCGAAATTAGGCTTTTTTCATGTACGTAAAAATGTGCATGAAAAATATGTTCCTAATAAACGGCTAATGCTGGATTTTAAAAAGCGGCAGATGCCGATCTGGGCCCGGGGCTCGAGGAGGTGCGGCGTTTGGGTTCCAGCAAGTACGAGAGCGGCTAGAATAATAATTGCAGCCGTGCAGAGTTTTTTGAGAGTTAATACAAACGGAATTTATAATAATGGAAATTCATGAGTTACGGGTTTTGTATTACTGCAGTGTTTCCTCTACTATTGGCTAGAGAAGGGCTGATACCACTTTTTTATGTCCGACATCGATATTGTAAATTTGGATATCTGCCGATACCGATACAAATCCGATACAGTCACAGTCATTTTTAAAATAATGCTTCAAAATGTCTGAATACATGACTGGGATTATTGTTATGCTTAAAGAAATGCTTGATTTAAATACTGTTTTCCTACTAAAACAATGTAATAAATGCACACACACATGTATATGCTAAATTATTTGTTATTTGTTTGTTATTTGTTATTTCTTTCTTATTGATTCCACTATAACATTATAAAATTGAAAAAAAAAAATTTGATCAATTGAAAATGAAATACTTGAGTTTGTCATTTTGAACCAATGTGGCCTATAAAATGAGCTGCTTTTGCAGAGGACTACATTTCCCACAATCCTCTTCCGTGTACTAAAACAGAAGTAAATGCATAAAAACGCATAAATGACATTTTCTCGATGTAAACACGCGCGCTGTGTTAATGACCGCGCACATGAACGCCGTTACTCGCTAAAACGATTTTCCATCGTTTATTCCGGAACGCGCGCCCAGCGCTTCATTGTGACGCGGCTCCGGGGCGCGCGTTCCACAATAAATGATGGAAAATCGTTCTAGCGAGTAACAGTGCTCATGCGAGGGTCCGTGTTTACATCGCGAAAATGTCATTTATGCGTTTTTATGCATTTACTTCTTTTTTAGTGCACGGAACATCTCACAAATACTTTCACATAGTGAGGGATCAGGTCTTGTCTTGATCGCGCCACTGAAAACGCTGTGTGTCACTATTAAGCGTCCGTGTGAAATACAAGCAGAGCTGCTCTAGCGAGTAAAATGAATTAAACGAAGCTTTGATTCTAGAAAAATTGCCTCGATCGTTTTTTGTAATGGAATTATTCGAGTTATTGGAACAATGGTTTCAGCTCTACTTTACCACAGTGCCACTTCCCATGCATAACGAATTGAGCGTGCTCGCATTTACAGATCAGCTTCAAAAAACGGCCCAATGCCACCGATACCCGATCCAGCCATTTGAGCCTGTTATCGGACCGATACCGATCCGCATATCGGATCGGCCACATCTCTACCATTGGCACCCGCTGCACACCTTGAAGGACAAGTTCATTTGATTTAAATTTAATTTCTATATAGCGCCAGATCACAACAGACGTCATACCTTGTCCTTTTATTAAGCAAACTGAACAGACTTAAGCTATTTACCTTATTTACACCATGTGATCTCTGTCTCGACATGGTCGCACGTTTACAATTCTCCTCTACAATTCTTGGAGTTCCGCCCGGATGCGCACACACAGGTGAGTTCACTCCCATCAGTGGACAGAGAACGCACGTCAGAAAATATGTCGCGTCAACCACCTGAAAAGCAGACAAAAATATCTGCGACTTCCCATATCAAGAGGCTCAGAAAAGATACTTTGCAGGGACGAAAGCTGCACACGTTGTGGATAATATTCAGAAAAGGAACACAGTGATTCCTTTAAGTGTTTGTGTCTGTGTTCATCTAACCCTAACCCTAAATCGCCCTCCTCCCAAAGCTGTAAACCGAGAGGAAACACTGAACTGGTGAGTTTGTGTGTGTGTGTGTGTGTGTGATCTGATTGAATAGATGAAGGGGTGTGACTTTGGGATGTGTGTTAGTGTCTACATGGATAAAAGAAAAAAACGTTTTTTGACCGGTTCAAGGGTCATGCATAACTAAGCATATTATATGATAAAAGATAAATAATATAAGACCAAGAGCTTCATAACACTGGAAAAAAAACAAAAATCTGATATATACATGAGATATGCAAAAATTGCTACATATATATGAGTGGGTGTATACATATAATTATGCAACAATTTTGCACTTGGCGGCTTGTACAAGGGCGGCATGGTGGCGCAGTGGTTAGCGCTGCCGCCTCACAGCAAGAAGGTCCTGGGTTCCAACCCCGGCGACGGCCGTAGGGTCTTTCTGTGTGGAGTTTGCATGCTCTCCCCGTGTTCGCGCGGGTTTCCTGCGGGTGCTCTGGTTTCCTCCCACAGTCCAAAGACATGCAATATAGGTTAATTGGTGACTCTAAACTGGCCTCCATAAGGTGTGTGTGTGTCCTGCGGGGTGTTGGCACCTGCCCAGGGTTGGTCCCCACCTTGCGCCTGCAAATTCCCGACCCCAGCTGGGATTAAGTGACTCAGATAATGACTGACTGAATTTTGCACTTAGTGCTTAATTACGTATATATATGTGTGTGTGTGTGTGTGTGTGTGTGTGTGTGTGTGTGTGTATATATATATATATATATATATATGTATATCATTAATTGCTTCCAGAACACTTGAACTTAGTAAAAATCAACTTAAACTTGAAAAATTCCTGCTAAAGTGTCTAGACCCCCTGTAAAATTTTTACCTTCTTCAAAAATTTAATATTGTACTGTGTATCTGGTTATGGAAACCCAAACTATTCCCCTTATGTATTAAACATTTCATTTATGATATGTTAGGCTTGTTATTGGTTATTTACACTTTTTATGCCTTTTTTTTAAATGACGTAAGATTTTATAGAATTTCGCTTTTTATTTTATAATTTTATAATTAGCAATGTTACTTTGATAAAGATGCATTTTGAAATTATGAATTTTGAAATTATGTAACCTGAGGTAGCCTTTCTCTCAAGTTTATATATATATATATATATATATATATATATATATATATATATATATACACATATATATATATATACATATATATATATATACATATATATATAAATAAATATCTCAAATAGTTTTAATAGTAATATTCTCAGAGTTGTGGTCTTGGCTGGTCTTGAAATAAAATCCAAAGTCCTCTTTGTCCGAGTCCATGACAACTCCGAGTAGGAATACGGTTTCAGTCCCAGACAACAAGATCAAGACTTTTGAAACTGGTCTTGAGTACTTCAAAATATATATATATATACATATACATACACATATACATATATATATACTGTATATACACAATACATGCATATAAGTATGCAAAATATTTATTGCAGCATTCTAGACTATTTTTCTAAACAAGCACATCTGCATAGAATAATCTATTTTACTATATATAAGTTTAATTAGGTGAAAAAGAACTTTTTTACTTTACAAACATTTTAAATGTCAACCACTCTTTCCTACACCTTTCTGAGAACCTCAAATCTGCCTCCGTTAAATCCCACAAGAAAAAGAAACAGAACGGGTAGCATTTTCCTTCTGCATAAAGCAGCAAAAAGTTGCAGCGTGACGTGTTTGCTTTAATTTCTCTTACTTGGCGTTGCACGTCCTGCCATGTGACTACTGCACCTGCACACATCACGATGATGTTGAAATGCTGCCTTGTGCCGCCCCAATAAGAGAACTATCACAAAATGCACATTTCGTCAATAATAAAACCTGACCTCAGGACGGCCTGAATACACAGTGAGTACAGTCTGTAACTCTTATTCCGTGAGGCTGCGCTCACAGACACGCTGGCGTAAGAAATACAGGACAAATCCCAGCTTTCTCCTTTGAGTCTAATGATTTCATTTTAAGCAAGACGTCCTTCTTTATACCTCCCATCCTCGAGGCAGAGATTTGCTCGTTAATAATCCGCCCGGCCCCAGTCACGACTTTAAAAGGTTAACCGAGCGTCCGGCCGGGCTTCTGACCACAGGAATGTTGAACACGGTCCAAAAAGGAGAGTTATAAGGTGGGAGGCAGAGCGAGCGGAGCGGAGCGCATATCAGCTACAAAGAGGAGAAAGAAACCGCCTCACCTTCGGACGGAGTGAAACCAGACGGCGTTCACTTCCCCGGGACGCCCCACTTCACCAAGAAGTTTGGGTTCAAAACTCTCCCTCTCTCTCTCCATCTCTCTCTCCCTCTCTCTCTCTCCATCTCTCTCTCTCTCTCTCCCTCTCTCTGTGAAACCCACAAACACCTTACACACAAGCACACAAAAAAACACCATGGCATTTTTATTTACAGTCCTGCTCATAAAATATGAATAGCCAACAAGAACGGGCGCTGATGTAGGTGTACCAGGCGGGCACGGCGAAGCTCTGAAACCTCCTCGCTTGCCGCGCCTGTCACCCGCTGAACTATGACTCCCCGCTTCTTCAAATATGTATTTTCTCCACTCAATAATGCATGAAGAGGAACCGGCGGAGCGCCGAGATCGGTGCCCGGCGAGACGCCCCCGCCGCTACCCGCGCGTCCCGCATCGATATTTCTGCAGCTTTCAGAAAGGAACGCGAGGCGGTCGAAAGCCAACTCGCCGAGCACAAGTTACCGCGTGTGGACGATATTTAAGTAGTGGCAGAGAAACAGACCGAGAGAGAGAAAGAAATGCTGGATTACCTTTTCTTCCAGGTCCAGTACATCTGTGGTGTGTGTGTGAGTAGGTGGGTGTGTGTGCATGTGTATGTTAGCAGGTCAGGGTGGGTTTACGCTCCATCGCGGGGAAGGACGACCCGGCGTTCCGAGCGCGCTCCTGTGCATGAGCGGCGCTGCAGGGAGTCCATGTTTTTAACAGGTAGAGCGGCTCACGTGGTCTCGGCCGACACGGGTGACCTCGCCTCCTCTCTGGCAGCGCGTCTGACAGCAGCGGGAACGGAGGCAGCCAATCGTCGACGAGAAGCGGGCCAGCCTTACCCGCGGCCAAACGCGCGGGGCGAGCGGGCGGGCGGGCGAACGTGAGAGCGGAGAGGCGCTCGCAGTTTTCGTATAATCGCTCGCAATCTGTCGAGCATCTGTAGGTCACCGGCGGTGGCGGAGCGCGGCAGGAAGCCTCGCTTTTAATAAAGGCTAAATATAAAAACGGGAACGCGGAGCGCGCCGAGAGCCGTGATGAGACGGACGGAGACGGACGGAGCGCAAGTTTAAAAAAAAAAAAAAAAAGTCGTCCACAAGGGGAGAGAAAAGCTAGTGATGTGTGACAGTCGCTCAGCGTTTTACAGTACTGAGAGATCGGGACGGGTAAAGCGGCGACTGTAAGTGACATTGGGAGGAGAGAATGACAAGAAGCGTTTCATCTTAGCCGAGGAAAGTGAGCACACCGTCTAAAAAGAGGGGCGAAATAACCAACTTGCAGCTACTTTCACACACGCACACAGATTATTTTTCGTTTGCTATTTGCTATCTTCGTGATGTACTTTTACTGACTGTACCAAATATGAATAACCCAAACCATAACCTCAGTCGCCAAAAAGCATATCTTTGACCTCTTTTAACTTTCCACGTAAAATCTGTCACTTTTCTGTAAAAGCTTCTTTTCTATATGAGGGCTGGTCCTCACACACCAAAATGTCCTCACAAATCCACACAAATCGGACAAATCTCGAG
The DNA here is from genome assembly GCA_032718565.1 of Distichodus sexfasciatus. NCBI lineage: Eukaryota > Metazoa > Chordata > Actinopteri > Characiformes > Distichodontidae > Distichodus > Distichodus sexfasciatus. The sequence goes on from JAVGVS010000005.1 coordinate 95,867, forward strand.
GACATTCCGGTCCTCGCCAATCATCTTAAAACTCCTACAAACACACACACACACATTTGGATTTTCCACAATTCGTTAATCTGTGTGGGGATCAGGATTTGAAAATATGTTGTTGTTGCTGACAGACCAAAAAAAAATGTAACTGTACTTTTCAGAGGATCAGAAATAGCAGAACTGCTTGTCATTTCGCAACCGAAAAAAGAATTTCATCGCTATTAAAAATAATAATAAATAATAATAAACAGGGAAGTTGATAGCGTAACGGTTACGGCGTTCGCCCTGTGATCGGAAGGTTGCCGGCTCGAATCCCGGGAGCGGTAAAGGCGGTACTCATGAGCAAGGTACCGTTGACTCCCCGGGCGCCGCCCTTGTTAGCTGCCTGCTGCTCCTTCACGGATGGGTCAAATGCAGAGGTCACGTTTCGTTGTGGTGCTGTGCTGTGTTCACAATGCCCAATAATCACTTTTCACTTTCACTAATGATGAAGCAGGTTGGCGCTTATGGTTCGTAAGGATTTAGTCTGAGTTTGAAGGTCTCTGCTGTAACATACGGTTAAAACTACACAACCACAGATCTCTCATCTTGTAGCACGGCTATGTTCAGTAACTTCATCAGCGTTAAGCGTCTAAAATGATTCCTGTCCGTGCATGTCGTATAAATTTGAATACGTTAGATTTCATTACCTGTTCCTCATTTTTCATAGACACAAAAACGAAGCAAAAAATTAAGTAAATACGTTGCAGTGACATTTTAGATGTGAATCCTCCCTAAACTAATAAACGGGGCAGGTTTGAAAACTGTGGAACTATTTGAATATTTATTAAAACATTCTAACGTCTATTTTCTAACGTACATTTGCTCCAACGAGGTAAGAAAAATACATGAATAAATAAAAAGAATTGTGGACATATTTATGTCTTACAATGATGATGTACGTTAAATATCGTCACCTTCTTAAAATAATGACCTACGTCATTTTTTGACAATAATGATTCCTTTGCCTAAATCAGCTGGTCGTGATGCTGGCCACCTCTGCTAAAAGCGTCTACATCCTCAGTTGAACAGATCATGTGATCCCCCCCCCCTAGTATAACGACCTACGTTATGAGTGTGAATTATTCATTCATTCATTCATTTTCTAAACTACAGGCGCAAGCCTGGGACCAACACACAGCAGGGCGCGCACACTCACGCAATCACACTCTCACTCACGCCTGACGAGTCGTCAGTTAACCTACAGTGCGTGCTTTTGGACTGTGGGAGGAAACCAGAGCGCCCGGAGGAAACCCACGCGAAAAACGGGGAGAGCACGGCCGACCCGGGGATCGAACCCAGGACCTTCTCGCTGTGTAGCGGCAGCGCTAACCGTGCCGCCCCTCAGAGTGAATTAGGGTATTTTATTTAGAAACACTTGAAAATATGACTTAGGCTGTTATTTTTAGAGGATGACGATATGTGGTAAGTTTTGTTAAGCGAATGTAAAATTTGTGAGGTTCTTGTGTTGACTCCCATAATGACTAGATGTAAATAAGTTTTACATCTAAACCCAACCCTAACCTCAGGTAACCGTTTACCTCATTTCATTTTTCACATACGACCCAAACCTATCCATATGAGTCAAAGTCAATTTTGCCTTCTCAGGTACAGTACTGTGCAAAAGTTTTAGGCAGGTGTGAAAAAATGCTGTCAACAAAGAATGCTTTCAAAAATGGAAGTGTTAATCATTTATTTTCATCAATCAACAAAATGCAGTGAATGAACAAAGGAGAAATCTAAATCAAATCAATATTTGGTGTGACCACCCTTTGCCTTCAAAACAGCATCAATTCTTCTAGGTACACTTGCACACAGTTTTTGAAGGAACTCGGCTGGTAGGTTGTTTCAAACATCTTGGAGAACTAACCACAGATCTATAATCCTATAATCCTACAAAATAATATAATGACTACAAAATAATAGAATGACTATAATCCTACAAAATCCCTGACTTTGTGCAAGTGTACCTAGAAGAATTGATGCTGGTTTGAAGGCAAAAGGTAGTAACACCAAATATTGATTTGATTTAGATTTTTCTTTTGTTCACTCACTTTGCATTTTGTAAATTGTTAAAAATAAACAATCATTATTTATATTTCTGAAAGCATTCTTTGTTTACAGCATTTTTTCACACCTGCCTAAAACCTTTGCACAGTACTGTATATACGAGAGAGATGAGACGATGTGGCTCCAGCTTCTACAAAGTATCAAGAAGGTACATAAAATATCCAGAAAATCTATAGGTTAAAGTCTAAACTAAAAATGTGTAATTTTAGTTACATGGGATGTTCATTAATATGTGAGATATTGCAACAGCAGAAAAAAGGAGAAAAAAACCTGCCATTACAATACTAAAATGTACTGTTGTGCAGTAAAATGATCTGCAGACAGTCTATTCAAAAATAAACAGAATTTTTATTAAGTTTAATCCTTCTGCTTTGCTGTGGGTCAAATTGACCCATTTTAAATGAAAAAAAAACCAGTTTCAAGTATTTTTTCAGTATGAAACTTGGCTTAATCAACATATAAAATAAAAATGGTTCATTTCACATAGGTGCAACCCCCTCTGCATTTTTTTTATGAAGAATGAGTGAATTATCCTCATTAAACCAGGATCTGTGAGAGGTAAATAACACCATTACACCAAATATTGATTGAAATGGTTAGTAATGGAGTAAATATATGAGATATAAACAGTGTTTATTGGGATTTTTTGGTTTCTGACACTTTTGGATAATTAAACATGTCTCAGGTCAAACTGACGCAGGAACATCATTGGTGTTCCTGAGAAACAAACATAACAAAAGGGTTAAACTAGACACAGACAATCAAAATGTGTTAATTTCGTTAACCAAACGTATGATAAAAAACGTTCTTCAACAACCTTTATTTCCATGATTGAGATGAGACACTGAGCTTTGAGAAGATCCATGATAATAAATCTGTAAACCAAATGGAGGTTTGGCAAAATATTTAAGCGGTGCATCTCTGTCATTGGTTGGACCGGATGAGGGACGTGTGCAGACGGAACTCAAGTCCTACAGATGGTCATGCTCTGACTTGATAAGAGAATTTCAGTGCAAACGGAGTCACTCGGGCAAAAGAAAAATAGACGGTGAGGTTTATGGACACACTTTACCTACAATTTGGTTGAACGCAACACAAAATGCATTGTATTAATGGAGAATTTCCGATACGTGTTTTAGTCTAACTGTTTAAAGTAGCATTTAAAATCTAAAACTACGAAGGACAGACCTGACTAAAACTAATAAAGTCCAAGACTAATTTATCTAAAGCAGCAGCTAAAATGAACACTGCATATGAGGACCAGTCCAAACTAAAACGTCACCCCAAAACTGCAATAATCCGACAAATACAAGGTTTTCCTTCTTCCTTTCTTAGGGGAAAATCAGGTACTCATAAATACCTGAGAATCTACACACACACGCACACACACATCTTCAAGAGTTCCAATAATCCTTCTACGGTCAGTGAACACGTTACACACACACACACACACACAGCCCAACATCCATCGTGTTTAATGTGTCAACTGCTGCACAACACTCATTTTCATTCTTTCATAATCTGAGTGACGTGTGTTTGGCAGAGTCGGGCACTTTGTAAAAACACACTCCACCATATTCTATATCACTCTACGAAAACACTGAAACCCTTTACGCAAACACTGCTAGGAATTAAAAAATGCCGTCCGCGGACTTCGAACCGCCTTCGCCGGGAAAAAAACGGGAAAAAACCCCGTAACGAGAAGAGACATCTGTTAAATACTGAATGAAAAGAAAAGAAAAATAATGAAAAAAATCAACCTCAGCGAAGGTAGAGAACAGTTGGAAGCCGCCTGCTTTCTTTTACTATTTTTTTTTCTTCTTCTCCTCCCTCTATTTTTCCCGGTTTCACACTCGACAGAATTCACACCAGCTTTGTCTTCCGCTCTGGTCACACCACATATTTGACAAAAAAAGACATAAGCTCCCTCCTAACACAACAAATCCGTCCAACTTTTTTCTTCCTCCACCACCACCACCGCCGCCGCCGCCACCGCCGCCGCCATCACTCCGGAGCATATTTTTTTTCCTCCCCCCGCCGAAAACCAACGACGTGTTGCTGGCCTGCGCTGGAGACTTCCACCCTCCGAGCCGTATTTGTTTATCGCAGGCCATCGCCGAGGCGCCTACGTGAAATAAAGTATTTTTAGATGTCGACATAATGGCACCCTTTAGAGCTCGGGGAAGAAGGAAAAAAAAAGGGAGGAGACCATGAATTTTTCATCGCCGACTCGGAGGGGAAGGTAATTTGCCGCTCTTCGGCGCAGAAAAGAACGCGGGAGGAAAGAGGGAAGCGAGAGGCCGCACGCTGATTACATCCCCCCACCCCCTCGCCTTCCCACCTCAACCACCCATTCCCCCCCCCCACTCAGTCCCCCAAAAATCACACCGCTAAGCCGACAAGTCCAACCTTAAAAAAGCGTGCGGCAGCCATCGCGCATGTGCAAGTGTGCGTGAGAGTGAGTGGAGAGAGAAAGCCAGCGAGTGTGTGTGTGTGTGTGTGCACTCTAGCGTGTGTGTATAATCCCCCTTTGGAGTATTCTCCATCAGCGTTCCACCGAGTCAAGCATGAACTGAATTGACAAAATTGAAACAGACAGCTTCGCAATCAAGGCGTCAGGGTCAAGGGGGTGAAGCGGCGATCGCGCGGGCCTCCTACCGACCCACCGCGCTCGAACACACCGAGCGCCCGTTAGCGCAATGTGGCTCGGGGATGGGAAACGGACAGAGCCACGAAGCGACGACGGGACAACGAGATCGGGCAATCGGTCGCTCGGCCTCGTTCAGCAGGTGTTTAGAGGACAGGGAGAGGCAGCAAAAGCAAAAATAGGAGAGCCCGCGTTTTCGTTCTTGTGTGTCTCTTTTTAACAACGGCCAATGTGTGTGCGTGTGTGTGAGTGACCCTTGGTCACTAAGGCTCCATTTTAACACGGTAAAAATCCTTCACCTCTGACCCTCCGTGTGGCTTACACCCTTTTTAATTTAGTAAAAGGCATCTGCGGGTTGAAACAAGCCTTTGTTCCGTTTGTGATCAGCAAGACGTCTCAAGACTCTCTCTCACACACACACACACACACACACTTACACGCGGCTATCTCGTCGAGTGTGTATCCACACCAGTGAGCTTTCAGAGTGCTGCCGCCGTTTGGTGGCCGGCGCTCGACCAGCTCCCTCTTTCAGCATGGCTGGGCTGCAATGAGCCTGCACCAAATTTCTACATTCCAACTCAAAAGTGTGTGTGTGCCTATGTGTGTGTGTGTGTGAATGTGTGAGAACTTCGTTTTCTTGTTTTAAACTCTACATTTAACAAACTTCCCAATCATCTCCAAACATCAGGGTGAAAAGTCTGGTAAAAATAAACAAGATGGTAATTACGGTATGGAATAACACACACGCTCTCGCCCTTTTGTCCTTCTCAACAGCGTCAAAATAACTTTCCGTCTCTCTCCTTTCTAACGAATGAGTAATGTTTTCTTTTTTTCTCTTCGTTCCCGCCGCTGTGCCGCGCGTAAAATGAAATCAGACTACGGCAAGGCTTTCCTAATTAGCTCTCGCAATTTCTCATCGACTCCGATTAACGGGCTTGGCAGTGGAAAAAGTCGCCTGCGGGCACTGCGTCAAATTTTTCGGGCAGAAGATTTTTTCTGAGCAGGTGTGTCAGCCCGGGCGGCTTCCAAACATCTGCCCACCTCCCCACCCCACAACCACAGACACTTCGGTCAGGAGCCGCCAATCAATCTCACCGAGGCAACCTCCATTACCCCTCGACAGCCCCCCCCGTGTGACAGCATCTGCCCTGGGCGGTTTCGGGACGAGGCCGGGTCGAACCGGGCCGCCCCACGCCGCCGTATTAACATCTTTACGGTAACGAATGCTGCCCCGACCCGGAATTACCCGGTTCGCGAAGGCGCTGCCACATGCCGCGGCCTGTCGCACGCTCCTTAAAAAAAATCACGGCCTCCGTCACGATATAAATGACATTTCAGACTTCCAGCGTCGTTCTATCAATCATTCCAGACTTAATGGGAGATAATAAAATCAGTTTTTTTTCTTCTCTTCCTAGGTTATACGTGGTTCGAGCTGTAGCGCCAGGCAACGTCACAAATTGATTAGGACCCCACATCTGATTTATCTGACCCATGACACACAGGCTCTCGCACACACCTATACACAAACACGTACACACACACACACACACACTCCCCTCCATGCGCAATACTACAATCCCCCCCTCTAATCTATTTGTCTCTCAGTGCAAATACATTCATCTAAATTATATGACATTCGGCAAAGATTACAGCCTTGCAAAGAAATGACACGGGCGCTACGGTAGGCCGGGATTTCGGCATACGACCCCTAAATATTATTATTATTCCATTTTTGAGGCGATGCCGCAACGCAGTCGGGGTGCAGAACCTCCCAGGAACGCGAGGCCAAAAATAAAACAGACAACTGAGAAGACGTCAGGCTGGGAGAATATCTCCTAAAACACACACACACACACACACATTTACTTAAAAGAGGGCTCTGGAAAATCCAAGGAATCTGACTGAAGGAAAAGGGATTTAAATCCATAGAAATTCCATCGGTGGGGGGGGAGCAGGATCTAGTCCCCTGGTGGTGGCGTGTGGGGAATCTATACCTGAGACGCAGCCTCTCTGTGGAATCCTCCACGCTAAAACTTAAACAAAAGGGCCGCTTAGGATGGTCCAGGAATCTTTCAGCAGCGCTATCGTCAGGTTCGGCTTTCAACGCAATTACAGTACACGCTGATACCACGCTGACACAGCTCCTGGGAGTCTGTGTGTGTATGTGTGTGTATGTGTGTGTGTGTGTGTGTGTGTGTGCTGTACAATAACCGCACTTTGTTCAAACAACCCAAAGGTATGTGGGGTTTTTTTTTTTCACCTTACACATTCCCAAAGACCTGTTTCGCAACTGATGAGGTGTCTTTACCAACACTGATATCGTTTCACCGTCATCAGAGACAAATTCAGAAACAAGATACTAACGTTAATGCAAATGAACTCCACTATTTCACAGCCTCACTCATTTGAAAACGAACAAGTCTGGTCTATCAGAGAACGACAGCTCGGCACTGCGCGATTCCGTACACGTCATGCAGGGTTCCAACACGTCGTTATATTTCAAACTAAATATCTTATCTGCGTCATTTTAAAAATGTCAGATTCATAATGATCTTGTAACTAAACTCAAATTCAGATTAGTTAAAAAAAGAGCTCACAGAAGGATGTGTGTGTTTCTAATCCTGGTCGGAGTGCTGCGCTCATAACACACTAACCTGTAAATTGAAATACATTCATTAAAAAATCTGTTTTTCTGCCAGCACTAACAGCAGCACTGTGACGAAGGCGGAGTATTTTATATGTGAGAAAACGGAATCCCGGACCGGACCGGACCCGCAGCTCGGGACTCCGAAATCTGGAACTAACCAGCTTGTAGAGGATAAAGGTGCACAGCTCATCTCCCACTATTTATTAGCTTCGTCGTTTCACCATGAAATACAATGTTATTCGTGATCTTATTTTTGCATCTACATTTAAAGTGTTTTTTTCCTAAAATCAATATTCTATAAACTATCATAAGGAAAAATGTTTGAAGGATTAAAGTCTAGTTACAGGAACACTGAGGATTATTGGAAAGCTAGGCTAAGAAGTGAGCAGTGACAGCAACATGACAAAACACCCACACACACAAACACACACACACACACACACACCATCAGCTGCATGATTACATTTCCCAATAAACTCTGACTTCCAGCTTAATAAACACAGGTGCGTTTTGACTTGCCTTAGATTACTGCAACTCTAAAGGGTGTGTGTGTGTGTGTGTGTGTGTGTACGATATCTTCAGAAGGAAACACTATCTAAAAAACATCTGAGGAAAACGAATAAGATATTCACACACACACACACACCTGCTTCTTGCCATCTTCATGAGACTCCCATAACGTAAATACTACACCTAACCCTAAGCCTAAGTTTAACCTCAGTAACCAAAAGTGAATTTTTTAATCTCTTGTAGTTTCTCAAACAAAAACTGAAAGTTTTCTAGACTTGAGATATTACTTATAAAAATTAATATTAATAATAATAAAATAAATATTAATAATAATTACCCCGCCACAAAGGTCAGACAAATCTCAAGTTTTTCTGTTATATACAGGACCTCGCATCCACCTAAAAACACCTTACACCCACACACCCACACCCACACCCACACACCCACTTAAGCAGCCTTCCTACCTGCGCTTGTTGCGTTTCCGCGTCCCATCACCTAGAGCGGGAATTAAAAGTTGTCGGCGCGTCGCTCCAACTCGGTACCGGCGTCTCCGCTGCAGCACGCGCACATCAAAGCCAACAGGAGCGCGCGCTCGCTCCCGCGCCGTCCCGCACTCGCTCCCGGGAAACCACGGAGTTCGGAGAAGGAGGAGGATGAAGAGGAGCGAAGGAGGACGAAGCTCGGTCTCCTTTCAGTGAGAGAAAGAGGATGACTCGGGAGCTCCGGGAGAAGTGGCAAGCGCAGGATTACACACGATCTCTCTCCCACACGCGCACAAACACGGAGCGCACGTGTGTGTGTGTGACTGAGCCCCGAGTGTCCGGTTAAAAAGGAAAGAAAGAAGAAGAAGAAGAAGAAGAAGAAAAAAAAAAGAAACCGTCCCCGTTCCGACCTCCGTCCACACGCAGAAGCCGCCGGAGAGTAGAGCAGCGCGCGCAGCTCCGCCCGGTAACGCGAGCGCGTGCGAACGCGTATCGAGGAAAGAGGCGCGTGCAGCGGGCAGCGTGCAGCGCGAGGGCTCTCGCTCGGTGTGTCTCGCGCCTTCCCGGTGGCGGAGGCTGTGAGACGGGAGCCGAGCCCCGCGGCGTCCAATCAGCGCGGATAACGCGCGGCCCTATCACACACACACATACACCGACAAACCGACAAACTGGGGGCCATCCGGTATCACACACACACACGCGCGCGCGCGAACTGAGTTAGTGGGTAACACTATATCTGTATACTCACAAATCAAATGGAGCCTGGGAGGTGTGTGTGCTTATTATGCTCACACACTCAGTTGTGTGTGTGCACATGCACGTACTGTAGAGGTAAAAAGAATAATAATAATAATAATAATAATAATAATAATAATGATGATGATGCTACAGATGTACCATCTCATATTTTCATTCTGTTCTAGTTCTACACCACTTAAAAGTATTTTATGTATGGTGGAAATATAGTAACATTAACTGTAAAATACACTATTTTACGATTATGTTTTTGCACGTTTCGTCAACTTACTGAGACGTCACGAGTTGAAATGCAGGTGTTTATCGTACACACAATATATCTTAAGATTTCGGAAATGCGATTGATGAAAGAGATCTCATCCCAAGCACAAAGCCCTTAAAGGGGCAAAACTCAAAATCACAGGTGTTGTGATTAGACCTGTCATTTTGTGTTTTGCCCCTTTCAGGGCGGAAAATAACTAATAAATGTGATGTTTTTTTGACATGGACAAGTAACAGATTTACCATTTTCATCATAGCATTTATGAATATTGGCCAAAAATCAGATTTGAACAAAATAATTATTCTACACTCTCTGAACCCAATGAAGTTGTCTGTAAATGTTATAAGCAGTAGTGCTGAATTTTTATTTTATTTACCTTATTTGTTTGTAGGGTGTTAACCAAACCTTCTCCAGAATAAAAACGGGTCACTTTCTTGGGCAAAGAGAACGCCACTGTTAGCAGATCTCACAAAGCCGCGCACAAAGTGCATCAAAGGGCGGCCCTGGCATCCCCGGGTAGAAAAATATCCTTTCTAATTTGAAGGTCAGCACACATCTGAGCCCACTGTGTAGAGGAAAAAATCTCTCTGGAGCTGAATATCCGGGGGGAATATCAGGAGGGGACTCAGTGTAAGTGGTCAGTGTTGTAACTCAAAGTTGCGATTGAAGTAAAGCTCAAAGTCGGCATGTTTGTTTGGGGCTTTTTCCTCCTGCGATTTGGCTGTGAAGTCCCCTGTGTTTCAGAGGTAAAGCAGACGCGACTACGCCACGCTGCGACAATCAGATTTTAACGAGTTTCGCCGTCTCATCCGGAAGAGTTGATGTTTTCTTCTTCCATTGTTGGTCCATTGCTCTCCATCGACCTCGGGACCGTTCAGCGCTGTCGTGTTTTCATGGCATGCGGCTATTTTACCGCACTGGAATTTCAGTTTACAGTTATTTCATTTTTGCCCATTTGGAAGCCAGATTAAAAGACCTAACCTGCCACATTTTAATTAAATAATAAAAGCGTTAAAGACATAATAAAGAGGAACATGGCTACGTGGTGAGACGGAGCCTGACCCCAGCCTTGTAAATGTCCCTGTCCTCACTGTACATTGTGGGCTCAGTCAGTGTTTCCTGTTAAAGTGAAAGTAATTAGGCCTCGTCTCCTTCTTTGTGTCTGGGTTAACTGCAGCTTTATTTTGGTAATGGCATGAATAATTAACTGTGCCCAACACGAAGAGCGAACACAATAACGCCACGGTGGATATGGGGCAAGGGGCAAAGGGGTGAACTCTGCTTCTGGTTTGGGGACGCAGAGGACAACTGCTTTACACAGCGGGACAGGGAGCAAAAACGACAGAAAAAACAGAAGCGACTTTCTACTGCCTTACTGTACAATGTTGAAGTAGCAAAAGACTACTGAGGCTTAGGAGCACCAGCTTATAATGGTAACAACAATAAAAATTAAGCAAACAATAAAAAAACAAAATAATAAGTAATGTAAAAAAATAAATAAAAATAATAATAATTATTATCATTATAATTATTTTACATATATTCATAATTAATAATAACATAATAATAATGTAAGTAATGACAAAAATATTGAGAACAATTGCGATAATTATGAAAATCTAAATATTGTATTATTTTTATTGTTGTTATATTACACCATTATTAATATAATTGATAATTTTAATAACAATTTTAATAACAATGTTAATAACTGTTGTATTATAGTAAAATATTAATATTAATATTATTATGAATTAATCATAAATATTGTTTGTAATGAATAATAATTACTATTTTACCACATTACAATATACACCATTACTCATATTGTCATTGTCATTATTATCGTATTACAAAAAAAATACTAACATTCTAAGATTTTTGAAAATATATTTTTTATACTTTAGTTTTTAATAAAAACATTTTTTACATTACAGCTCTAATTCAGAGTTACTTATATTTCCTAATTCCAGGATCAGTCTCCCTGACAGCAACTTGCTCAAGGGTCCAAAGGATAGAAGTGCTGAGGACTCAAACCCCCCACCTCTTGGTCCAGAGGCGAGTATCTTAACCAGTAGACCACCACGATTCCTTTTTAAGATCAGATCTTTTTTAGTAATCTAGTAATCCCTTTGTAGTCCATAACTCTTCAGAATGGTAACTATACAATACAGGACTGCTGTGTCCTTAGTGCCCAAGAAACTTGTTTTAAATGTTAACTAGATGACCGCTATAAAAATAAATTTTCAATAGTGCTAAAATAATGTGATATCAATAAGTAAAAATAGTTAATAAGTGATATGGTTTTCAAATTGATAATTTAACAACTTCTTGCTACATAATGGAAGCAGTTCGAATACAAGAGGGCGAGATTTCGACCGTGTGAAACATTAACAACACAGTTAAAGAACAGGAGGAGGGCAGGAGGGTGAATATGCGGCTGGAGCAGAAAAACACACCAATGAATAAATAAAAAGCAGATAAAAGAAGCTGGTGTTAGAGGAGAGCTCCAACACCACACACATACACATCACTTAGAAATCCACGAGATAAAATGATCCTAACCAAAGTGCTTGATTTCCCAAAGCCTGACTGCTAAAAACACTCTCCAACACACACATACACACACACACACAGCGCCAGGCAACATAAAACACAAAAAACAGGACGGGTAACTTTTTCAATGCTGGAAGCAAGATGAGACAACCGATGGGAAGTTTGAGGCAGACATACACACACACACACACACCTAGTCCAATGCCCCAAATCCACACCTATCTATATGTGTGTGCTGTGCATGTTTGTGTGAGTGAGTGTATCTGTGTGCTTGTGTGTGTGTGTTTGTGTGTGTGTGATGGCTGATGGCTGGACAGTGCCCCTAGGGCATGCCCGAGGTGGGCGGCGCACGTTGGCAGTGTGAGATTCTGACACAGCTCCATGCCTCACTACATCCTCCACCACCAGCCTGTCCCGGAGTGTCCACAGCACCGTCCACACATGCAAAACGTTCTCCTTCTTTGTGTGTGTGTTGTGGGGGTGACAGCATTCTAGGTATTTGTGGAGTCCAATATAAAATACAGAAATAAGATGTGCCAGTTTTTTGTTGCTTTATGAGGACATTTTTGTAAGTTCTCAAAAAGACTAACGCTTTTCTAAAAAAAATGTTTCAGTTTTAAAGTGAAAATCTTAAAGGTAAAAAATTGCTTTGGGTTACTGAAGTTAAGGCCAGGGTTAGGGTTCGGTGTAGCTGTTGTATTATTTACATCTAGTCACTGGAACAACCTCTTCAGTGTGATGTAGTTGGTAACGTAATGGTTAGGGAATTGGCCCTGTTATCGGAGGGCTACTGATTCAACTCTCAAACCTGTAAAGGTACCCTGAGGTACCTCATAAGGCGATCCGCCCCAAGCACTGCTCCCCGGTGCTACCACAAAGGCTGCTGCTCCTTCACGGATGGGTCAAATGCAGAGATCACGCTTCTTTCTTAAATCGGTTCTTTAAAAAGGTCCCCAGAATGTCTGAGTGTTGTATTCAAGCAAAAGCGCTTTTGTGTTTGAGAAAAGTGGTATAATAATAATAATAATAATAAATAATACAGATTGTCCCGTAGGTTATGATGGTTTGATTCATAATAACAATAGTAATATGATATGTATGTATGAGCCTCACTCTTGCCACCCATCGACAGAGTTCTGTCCATATTTTTTTCTGCATTTTTGGTGTTTCAAAGCCCAATGTCTCGGCTTACAATATTTTCAAATTGTAATAGGGTCATCAGAACGCATCTCCATAGTAAATCGCTGACTACCTGTAGTAATAATAATAATAATAATAATAATAATAATAATAATAATAATAATGATAATAATGATAGTAAAGAAAATTAAACAATTACATATTATAAATATAACCACAGAGTTGAAGAAACCCTCATTGCTTAAATGTAGGCTAAACAGGCACAAAAATTCCATTCTGTTCTTGCCTAAGAACAAATCTCAAATAAGAAACCATGGTCGAATATCACAATCTTGGTGTACACCGTGTAAGTGGGATTTAAGAACAAAAATCTTCTTTAAAATGATTGGTGAATGTGGACCAGCGATTGCAAGACATATGTAGGTGTGTGTGTGTGTGTTCCACTGAGCCCGTTGTGCCCCCCCAACTGAGCAGCAGGCCTTCTTATTGAGTGCAGGGGGCACAGTATAATCAATCCATCTGTACTGATGGAAAACATTCTTGCAAAAAATATTAAAAGGCCTTAAAAACTGCTGTTAACTCTCCCTCCATGCCTCCATCATTCCGTCTCTTCATCTCTGGCTCTGCCTACAACATACACACCTCCTCCACCTCTTCACCAGCTGTCCATGTCATCAGTGCTCTCTTCGCTCATAACTCTGACACTGTTGTGCTGTGGGTGTTTGAGTGTGTGTGTGTGTGTGTGTGTGTGTGTTCAGCATATGTAAGGTGTGACGGTACACTGACGATGCTGTGCACTGAAGCATTAAAAGCTCCTCCCCTGCTGGAAGTAACCCCACTGCTGAACACTTAGACAAGTCAATGTCATCCCTCTCTCTCTCTCTCTCTCTCTCTCATGACCTGCTTCATCTTTTCATCTTCAGCCTGCACAGAATTAAAGTACAGCGAGAGCAGCAGGGCTCCACACAGGCTATAAAACTGGTTAGAAGCCAACTGTTGTTTTTATGTGTGTGTGTGTATGTGTGTGTGTGAGTGTGTGTGTCTCCCGACTCAGGCTTCACTTGGGGTTTTTCTATTAAAACACATAAGAATAAAGACGTGTTTATGCCGTGCAGTAAAGGGCCGCGAGGGTGCCGTTTGAATACTTTTAGCATGAAAGATCACATTTAAAAGAGCTCTTTCAGTTTCTCACACACACTCACACAAACACACACCTGCACACACACACACAATCGCACATACCTCAAATGCCTGCAGATACCTACTACAGAGAAAAGGTATAAATAAAGGTTTATGAGAATTATTATCATTAGATTATTAGTATTATTAGTATTGGTATAATACACATACACACATACACACACACAATAATAATACTATTATTATTATTACATATATATTATTATATATATTATTGTCACAGAAAATCTTCCAAACAGTCCATCGGTCTGATCTGCTGCATCACATACAGACCATGATGACTGTTCCAGCGTTACATCACTCTCACACACACACACACACACACATTTTATCGGGCAGTTGATAGCGCAACGGTTAGGGTGTTCACCCCGTTCAGAAGGTCGTCGGTTCGACTCCGGGACCAGGCAAAGGTGCCACTGGAGGTACCAAGAGCATGGTAGTAACCCCAAGCACCGCCTCCCTGCGTGCCTGATGGGTCAAAATGCAGAGCTCACATTTCCTTGTCATGCACTGTGTGCTGTGCTGTGTTCACAATGACAAAAATCCCTCAATTTCACTTATAGTTGGCTTGTGCCGAGTGTAAGACTCTCCCCAAGGATCTATGGCAGAACTGCTTCAAGAAGCAAAATAAACGAATGAACAGAATTTTGGAACAGCGTAAGTTGTTTTTTTTTTTTTATAGTGACAGAAAAGAACATTATCTCTTGTTACTTTTCTACTTTGCAATGCAGCACATTCAGGGTCTAAAAGAACTTTGATCGCCAAACTCAAGACTGCAGTCCAAATGCTGTCAATTCAATGCCACACACACACACACACACACTTTTGGATTATTCTTTGCCAATCTCAGCCTGATCCATTGCCGGTCGTTCAATCCGTGTGCATGGCGCAAAAATGACTTCACATAATCAGTCGGAGCTTCCCGCGCCGATGCATCGACGCTGGCCTGTCCATCAGCGCGCCTTATCTGGGGAGCCATCAGCTTCACTGACTGTGGCGAATTGACTGGTTGCTTTGGGAGAATATTACAGCATATTCTCAGCCTTTCTCTCAGGATCTGTATGTGTGTATATATAAACCCCACTCGGAATGTCTGTCCTGCACAAACATTTCACAAACTTTTATTTGCACTGCCTTCATCTGTCGCTACTTTTTGGACCGACACATTTTTCCTCTTGAGGTGCTGCAGGTGTGAGATCTTGACATGCTTCCAGTCTCTAATGCATGTGTTGTTCTGTCTTTCACTTGAAATTCAGTCTGCATCCTCTGTGTGTGTGTGTGTGCGTATGTTTGGGGTTACAGCAGATTTGGGAAAGTGTGTGTGTGTGTGTGTGTCCTGAGTCTCAGTGACACGGTAGGACGGAGAGAACGAGTTCAGCCAGGGTGCATATACAGATCTGTCCTGCTGCAGGCCATCACTCTCATTCCTCTGTGATTTGTATACCATATACAGCCCACACACACACACACACACACACATGCACATGCACACACACACACACACACACACGCACACACACACGCACACCTTCACAGAAAAGAGCAGATAAGAAATCAGAGACTTCCTGCACAAATAGGGGGATTCCAACAGACACAGAGCATAATGTGTTGCAGGAAATGAGAACACAACACCGATGTGAGAGGAGCTGTGTGTGTATGTGTGTGTGTGTGTGTGTGTGTGTGTGTGTGTGTGTGTGTGTGTAAGTGTCTCTCAATCTAAACACAGGAAATGACAAGAAGAAAAGTTTATTTTCACTCAAACTCATCTTCCACTCTCAGGACTCACTCTGGTTACTGAATCTGGACACACACACACACACACACACACACTAAAAGAGTTTTAAATGACTTTTAATGAGGTTACTGAGATTTGAAACCAGATGTGTTCGGATATAAGTTTCTTTTTACAAACAAAGATCTCAGTGACTTATTTTAATTCACTTCAGTCTTCATCCTGAAACAAATATATTTTCACTTGATTAGTTAGGCCTGAGCTAATGTTCTAACTACTTACTGTATGAGTGATTATTCAGTTTATACAGCTAGAAATCTAGACGTTTATCAAACGTCAAACAAGCCAGGCGAAAGAAACCCCGCTTCTAACGAAGGGTGCGTTTCTCGCTCTGCCTGAAACGGATTTGGCTGTGAAATCAGTTTATACAAGCGTTCTGTGGCAGATACGAGCAAAAGGAGTCATGCAGAAATCATTTATTATGCTTCATTTAAAAGAAAAAGAAAGATTATGTCAGAATCCGTGATGGACAGATGAGTAAAATGTTCCACTTTCACGTAAGGGCAGTCCATTACCGCCATGTTATGATTTAGGCGGGGGGAAAAGTGTAATTCTTTCTTTTTTCTTCCTATACACCGCTATACCCAGCAGCAGACGGAGGTATAAGGTGGACGATGGTTAAGTCCAGAGCAGCGAGCAGGACTCAGGAGGAATGCGCATCTGATGCTTGTAGAAGGACAAGTATAATGTTTCAGTTTCGAAGAGTTCTGCTTTCATGTCAGTCACTGTGTTTGAGTCCAAAAACATCTCCGAGACGACTGATGACCATAAAAAGAGCGGTTGGTCTTTAGGGCTTATTTCTAAACTGCACACAAAACAGAAACGAAAGCAGGAAGCGAAACATTTTTCGTGCCAAAAAGTACCGTTAGTGCTAGTTCTTGTACCTTTATGACTGTGAGAAAGAAGTGGAACAAGTAACATCAAAATGACAAAACAAAAAGGTGCAAAACGGCATGTTTTCGTGCTGTTGTGTTTCCAAATGAGCAAAGTGCTCAGACTAACTCTGGGGGTCAGTCATCAGGCGTTGTTAAAAAGAAATGTGTTCTTAAAACCCACTTACACAGTTATCACAAACACTCTGATGTACACCAATGTTTTCTTATTTCAGATTTATTCAGTGAAGAGTGCTCTTACACAAAATGAATCTTTAGACTTTCGGTTATTTTGTTTTTCTTTTTTCACTTCTGCAGATGTATAAAATTTGAATATTTCTGTATTTTAACATCTTTTCATTTAAAATTTTCTTTAATGTCCTGCGGTTCCTTTGCTAATTGCATAGATGGCTGTAAATAGGATCTTCAAGATAAATCCCTCATCCTTTCGCTCGCAGCCTTCAGGCAAATGTGTGTGTATACCAGAGGCAACGATGGGGGAGAAGCTGCCACAAAAATGTGGAACCACTAACCTAACAACTTTTAAGTGAGTGAGTGAGTGAGTGAATGAGTGATTATTTGTCATTGTGAACACAGTACAGCACAGCACCCAGTGCAATTCACAACAGAATATATATAAAAAATATATATATATTTATATATATATAAATATATACAAATAAATACACATATATGTATTCAGTACAGTAGTTAGTTGTTTTATATATATATATAAGAGAGAGAGAGAGAGAGAGAGAGAGAGAGAGAGAGAGAGATGCGTATATAAATTAGGTGCTTAAAGTACTAAATACCTCAATAATGGTATATATATATACATACTGTATATATATATATATATATATATATATATATATATATCATATTATATATATATCTATAACTCCTGAGCCCAACAAAAAATGAGAGCACATTTTCCATTCTTTGGATGTTTAATTCAGCTGGAAATTCAGTCGGAAAATGACTCATTATTCATTTTTTCCATTTTGGTTTTGGAAAGAAAAATACTGAAAAGCACATGTTTTTTATGGTTGGTTTAAAAGCAAATGAACGAACGATACATGGATTGGTTTGGTAGCTGCAGTACGAAAGTGATCCTCAAAAATAAGGCCTGTGATGAAGAACAGATCTGTCCAAACTAAGACCAGTTTTACGCTGACAAATATGTTCCACTCCATTGCATTAATTTGTCTTTTTGTCTATTTATTTATGCTTTAAAATTACGTTCGATTTTTAAAAAAAAATTCTTTATTATTTGAACATGCTTTCAAATGTGTCTCATCCCGTCTTTCATTTCTCCCAGTGACCTCAGCGTAGGATAATGTGGCGTATAAATAAACTTGCTTTCTTAAGGGAGAACGAGAGAAGGGGAAAGTGGAGTTGGGGAAGGAAAAAAAACGACTTACTACAACAGGTTCTGACTGTATCAGGTTTTACATTCAAGACGCTGACATCAAAAGGTCACCGAAACACAACAAGGCCCTCGGATGAGAAAAAAGGAGCCCATTAAAGAGTGTTGGTGGAGGGGTGAGGAGCAGGAGAGAGACAGCGGGAGGGAGAGGGGGGAAGTTGTAATAAGTGTGGGGCTATGGAGGGATGTGATAATAGATGGCTGGGAGCTGGCCGCTCTCACAGGGAGACATGATTAGCAGGTAAAGCAGGCCAGGTGATGTCATGGCGCACTGGGGCTGTTCCGGGCTGTTCTGGGCTGAGGGGGGGAAACCCAACACGTCGAGTGTGGGGCTGACTGGCGTGTAAAACTCGACACGCAGCTACAGGAAGCCGCTTACATCACACACACACACACACACACACACATACAGCTAAACTGCGCTGACCGCAGCAGAAAGACCGGACCGACCAGACGGCCTCCAGCAGTTTAGCTGCTTTTTGGAGGTTTATGAAGTGTGAGGGACAAGAACCCTATAGGCAACAGCGACATTTACCAAAAGAGAGAGGGGGAGAGAGAGAGAGAGAGAGAGAAACAAGAAAGAGAGAAAGAGGGATAGAGAGAGGGAACAAAGAACAAAGGAGAGAGAGAGAGTGAATAAAGAGAAAGAGAGAGAGAGAGAGAGAGAGAGGGGGAACAAAGAACAATGGAGAGAGAGAGAGAGAGAGAGAGAGCAAAGACAAAGAAGCACAGAGAAAAGGAGAGAAAAAGGAAGCAGAGAGAGAGAGAGAGAGAAGATAAAGTGGCGTAAAAATGAGGGAAAGACGAGGTGCATGTAAATAAAATGCATGAAAAAAGAGAAAGAATGTGTGTGAGAGAAAAGAGACATAGAGAGAGGAAGTGCGAGAGAAACGTAAATAAACATGAAGAACAAGAGAGAAACACAAAGAATATAAACAGAAAAGGACAAAATGAGGTGGAGTATAAATGAGAGAAAGACCGAGTGAGAGAGAAACGATAGAAGGAAAGGATAAGAAAGAGAAAGGGAAATAATGAGAGAGAGAGAGAGAGAGAGAGAGAGAGAAGGAAAGACGAAGAATGAGAGGGAAACAAGTAAAAGGCAAGGAGAGGAGAAATAAAGAATGAGACAGAGAGAGAAAGAGAGTCAAAGAGAGAAGGAAGGAGAGAAAGTGAGAAAGAAAGGAGAGAACAAGGAGAGAAGAAAGAAGAAAGTATGTGAAATAGACAGACAGTGAGAGAGAGAAACATAAATGAGAGGTGAGGCGAAAGAGAAAGAAACAGAGAGACAGCAGGAGAGAAAGAGAGAAATGTAAATAAAAGACAAGGAGAAAGAAAGAGGTATAAAGAGAGAGAGAGAGAGAGAGAGAGGAGGAGACAGGTGTGATTTAGATGTGTTTTGCTCTTCTCTCATGTCAGGCTATATATTTTTTATTTCAGTGTTGCATTTTAACCTCTTTTACGAAATATCACATAAATCACATTCAGCACATGAAACAGACGCCGCAGCGCTGTGATGTGCTGCACATGCGGCGTTCCAAATGTCACCCAACAAAGACGAGAAAACAAAACAGGAGTGAAGACAATACGCCGAAAAGTCAGGATTAATTCCGCTTTATGTGTCTGTGTGTCTCTCCAGATGCTAAATCATTAGGTGTTATTTGGACGTAATGTATTCAAAAAGGCCCACAACCGAATAAAGTGCCCCTAATGCTCCTAATGCCCCTAATGACCCTAATGCCTCACTATGTGCTTACAGAGCTCCTCCACACCACACACACTCAACTCTGATCTCTCCCACAGGTAACATGGCCACTGTACACACACACACACACACACACACACAGTAATGGCATGGTGAATAACAAAGTAACGTGATGAAGAATGCAAGCTGGTCTCCGGCTTGTAAAGACGCCCTCACTGCCGTAGGGGAAGAGACTGGAGGGAGCGAGCAAGAAGAGGAATGGCAAGAGAGAGAGAGAGAGAGAGAGAGAGAGGAAGGCGGTTCTCAGTAGTCAGCGGTTTTTGCCTTGACATTAGTCGGCTGCAATGATTTAGTGAGTTTGATCTGTTTTATCCTGTACATCTCTCCTTCTCACATACTGTACGTACATACAGTGTTGGGGAGTAGCTAGCTAAAATTCTCACGTAAGAATCTTATGTGGAGCAGCTAGTAGTTGCCCCCGTGATCGCAAGGTCGCCAGCTCGAATCCCAAACCGGTAAAGGTACCACTGAGGTAAAGAGAAGTCGAAAGAGAACCGAGAGAGAGAGAAGATAAAGTGGTAAATAAATTAGAGAAGGACAAAGTGAGAGAGAAACATGAATAAAAGGCAAGGAGAAAGAGAAAGAATGAGAGAGAGAGAGAGAGAGAACATGGGAGAAAGACAGGGCATGACAGAGAAATGTAAATAAAAGACAAGGAGAAAGAAAGTCAAAGAGAAATAATGAGAGCGAGACGAAGAGAGAGAGGGAAACATAACTAAAAGGCAAGGAGAGGAGACAACGAGAGAAAGTGTGAGATGAAGACAGAAAGGGTGAGAGAAATACTAATAGAAGGGAAGGAGAAAGAGAGAGCAAGAGAAAAAAATGAGAGAGAGAGAGAGTCAAAGATAGAGAAAGAGAGGTCGCCGACTCGAATCACAGACCAGTAAAATTACCACTGAGGTACTCATGAGCGAGCTACCTTCCCCAAGCACTGCTCACGTGTGCTGCCCGTCAGCTGCCCGCCACTCCTTCACGGATGGGTCAAATGCAGAGGTCACATTTGGTTGTGGTGCACTGTGTGCAGTGCTGTGGTGTATTCACAACGACAAATAATCACTCACGTTCACTTTCCTAGTAGCTTATCAGCAGCAAGGAGCTTTTCTTTTCTTTTAGGAAAGTAGACAGGCTAAAATGAGGAATACTTACCGAAAAATATTCACTTTTATTTCTTTACAAAGACAGGTGTACTTAACTACCAGCTTTTACAAGGACTGGGCAGAAACAGGAAGAGAGCATCATCACGGACTCCTCACACCCTGGACACAATGTGTTTCAGCTTTTCCTCTCCAGCAGGCGCTACAGAGCCCTGCGTACTAAGACGGTCAGGCAGAAGAACAGTTTCTTTCGTCATGCCATCACCTTCATTCAAAGCTGATCAGTTCCATCCCCTGCCGTACCATAAGCTCTTCGTTTTTGTATATTAATCTCTCACTGGATACCTCACATCACCTGGACCCTGACTGTATATTGAGTTGTATATTTTGTGTTGCATATTGTATTTAGGGCGGCACGGTGGCGCAGCGGTTAGCGCTGCCGCCTCACAGCGAGAAGGTCCTGGGTTTGAACCCCCGGGGTGGCTGTAGGGGCTTTCTCCCCGTGTTTGCGTGGGTTTATTCCAGGGGCTCCGGTTTCCTCCCACAGTCAAAAAGCATGGGTTGACTGGGGACACTAATTTGGGCCCGTAAGGTGTGTGTAAACTGTGGTTTGTTGGCGCCTGTCCAGGGTTGTTCCTGCCTTGCACCCGTAAGTTCCTGGGATAGGCTCCAGTCCCCCGGTGACCCCAGTTGGGATTAAGCGGTTGAGATAATGATTTTTTTTGCAAATTTTCAAAATTGAGTTATTATGTTTTAATGAAAGGGCATAAATCAACCTTCAAAACGATACCTATTTCGAATGAATCGGACGACATATGACTGAGATATCAACATTCCAAGGAGTCGGGTTTCTACTGTCACACCAAGTGAGAAACGGGAAAATCTGCCTTTGAAGTTGACTATCGCCGTAGCACTCACAGACGCTTGGTGCGGTCGCGGCTACGTTTGTATTTACGGTAGCCTACGCTGCATTCACAGCCACACGGATAGCCTACCTGGGTTAGGTTAACTGAACTCGGGAGACGGAGATGGATTCCGGAGAAATATCTTCACGCTAGTCAACGATTGGATTTACCGTAAATATTGAAGTAGAGCGGTCAAAACAGAAACTTTTAACATTCTGCTGGAACTGAATTCCTCACCTCAAGAAAGTCACGTTTTTAGAATGGAAAGGGGAAGTTTTTCAGCGAAATTTATTCACAACAGTACAGTATAGACCTTCCACTGTTTCAAAACACTGAAAACAAAAAATCCAAAATTTTACCCCACGCAACATAAACAGTCGTTTTTCTCGGAAACCTCCGTTGCGACAAGCGACTGGTTTTGCCGTGAAGGGTCACATATTGTAGATTTGGTATTGAATACTGTCTGTATATTTTCTATTGTACATTATCTTATATATTCTACTGTATATTTTGTATAGTAAAGTGAAGTCAGTATTGTATCATGTCCATTGTTAAGTGCCCACTGTGTACTGTATTCTGACCTGCCACATAATATTTGTAATCTCTGTTTTAATGTAACCATTTTCCATATTTGGCTAGAGATGTTTTTTCTGACCTACATGGCAAATAAATAAATCTGCATCTGACTCTGATTCTGTCCGCCATTGAATTGGCAGATGTGGCATCAGTGCACGCTCACTGCATCACAGCATGATCTTGGCAGCTGCGAGACAGAGTCGGAGGACGGAGTCCACTTTGGTGAAGATGGATGCCAGAATCTGTGGCCATATTTACCCCATTATATGAGTCTGAAAGGTGAAATGGACAGCACCTTCACATTTGAGTGTAACCTCTGCAAGCAGAAAACCAAAACATCATGGAAACCTTATTGTGATTTGATGTTACATTTTAGAAAGATCTTTATGTTACTTTTAACATCATGTTTCACTTTTTTGTTTCATTTGCTTTAAGAGTATTCTACAGCATAAATATTCATTATTACTGGAAATAACAGCTTGAATGTAAAGTCTTTTTTCTCTGTAGCTTGCACAGTACTGCAGCTAACTACTAGAGTTAGAATCAAGATCATCTACACTGAGACTGAGACAAGACCAAGACCAGAGTGTGTTAAAACCGAGACAAGACCAAGACCCTGAAGGGCAGAGACGAGACCGAGACCAGGGCGGGGCTGGAACAATGCACGTTTTACACCATATGACAAATAAGTGGAACATGCAAAGCCTAAGCAACATTAAATATTCATTCATTCACTCATTCATTCATTCATTCATTATCCAAACCTCTTAATCCCTATCGGGGTTGTGGGGACCGGAGCCTGTTTATTCTGTTATATTTCTCTCTTACATAACTATAATACAGAAAACAGTTCACTTTAGGCAATTATCCATTTGGCATCCATTTGGATACAGAACAAAATTATTTGAAAATAAATAAGGCATTTATTTTTCCAATTTTGATTCCTCTCTAACATTATAAAATGGAAAAAATGGCTTATAAAATGAGCTGCTTTTGGTCTTTCTGCAAGAGAACTACGCTTTTGCGCACGATGGCGTTCAACATTAGAGTCAATAATGCGAATAATGTAATTAATGCGTTTTTACGCAATTACTTCAGGTTTTTTGTTTAGAATTACTGTGAAATAATTTCACATACAGAGGAATAAATATAATGTCTGGTAAGTTCGAAGTCTTGTTATTCTGACGGTATGTGTGTAGTTCCTGAGTTATTATAACAGTAATTAATAAACAATGCAAAATGTCTGCGTCGGTCTTAAAGAGTTTTAATAGTAATATTCTCAGAGTTGGTCTCGAAATAAAATCAGAGTACACATACGGGTCCGAGTCATGACCGAGACATGACCGAGATTTTCAAAAACTGGTCTAGAGGCCGAGACCAGACTCGAGTACTACAACACTACCAAGTACTAGTTTGGCTTTTAATATTAAGTAGTAGACTAAAAAGCTACTGTTTAAAAGTTTCAATCCCAATCTTGGCAATGCTTTAGTGAGCTGTACCCTGTACGTTGTACATCTCTCTCTCTCTCTCTCCTTCTCTCTATCACACACAAGACATTGCCACAAGACATTGCCAGTCTAATATTCAATAATTCTTATTTGAAGCACATTATTATTATTATTATTATTTTTTTATTATTATTATTATCATCATCATCACACTTTAGCCCCACTCAAGCCCCCACGTCACCGTCTCTGCCGCTCAGGAGCTCCTCACATGTAAAGGTCACCTTTCAAACATTTCATCCGTCCCACCTCCATTACCATCCCTCCATCAGAGCAGAGTAGAGTAGCGCACACACACACACACACACACACACACCTCCCGCAAGTCTCCACCACTGAGATTAAGAAAACACAATATGGAGAAAGAAAGAGGAAGAGCAGGACAAAACCAAATTATGCAGCCGCCATTTAGTGGCACCGCCTCGCCACCACCTTTCACCTGTCAAGAGGGAAAACCGGTGCAAATCCGAAATATACATATTAATGAACCACATTCAGATCACCCTCGATTCATCCTTATCAGTCATCGACCGAATGATGGCCTTCAATATAATAAAGGTTTGAGAATCATTTGATCTCTCTCCCTCCCCCTTCTCTCTCTGTCTCTCTCTCTCCCCCAACCCTCTCCCTCTCCAAGCTTCACTTTGGCCTAAATATATCTAGTCCACCACAGATGTAAAATAATCCCTGGGATAAATCTTTGAGAACATTGTTTTAAGAATAATGCTTATGATTTATTGAAGGGGGTTTATACTGATTTCAGCATATAGATTGGTATGTATTTTACCAGAACTCTGGCCTGTTTCCAGATCATATAGAGCTCTGGAAAAAAACAAAACAAAAAAAAAACAAAACAGACCACATCGTTTTATTTCTGATTCATTGGTTTTTACAGTTTGTGGCTGTGTGTCTGTGTACAAGATACAAGTCAATGATCTTTTATAACTTTACCATGCTTATTTCAAAATATCAAACAGGTTTGGAGTAAATAATCCGATCTATTATCTTATTATCTTATGGAGTAAATGATCTTAATCTAACCTGGAAACTGCAAACTACACATATGTGACCCTGCCTATGATAACCCGGCTAAAGTCGCAATTTTTCTACCTCCTCTTTACCTGACGTGACTGCCGCGGATACGCATTGATCTTAATGTCTGTATGCACTTTATAATGATAGAACAGTAGTTCCTAAACCGAATAACACCCAAATCACCAGTTGTTTTTGCACATAAAGTAATCCCAAAGAAATCCCAAAGACGTTAGAAAAGCAATGTTTACGAAGCCAACCTCCGGTATTTTCCGATGGAAAATGGAAACGTAAGGTGAATAAAATCATGAATTTCGCTATTTATCCATCCGCTATTTATTAACATTACATCCGAAAACCTCACTACATAATCTATCATTTACTGCAATAAACTCATATGGCATATTGTTGACATTTTTCTCGCTATGACTACTTTGACGCTCTTTATTTCATAATTAGATTTGGCGATTTTAGCCGGGTTTTCACAGGCGGGGTCACATATATTGTGTCATTAAAAGAACACAGTCCACAAGTCCACGGTCATCTCATGTGCTGAGCTCTGTTTCCTCTAATCAGCAAATTGAATCAGATGTTTAGGTGTTGGAAAATAACATGAAATAGCTGCTATAAAAACAGAATCAGTTAAATATTAAAATATGTACTGCTTTCTTATTTTTCACAGACCTGCAACTGCAGAAGCTCTTAAAAGAATAGCAACCTGTACATTTTACACTTATAGCCACATACTGCAAAGTCAGTGAACAGAAAAAGTGATGTGGTCTCTTATTTTTTTCCAGAGCTGTATATCTATTAATTTTAGCATTTTATTCACAACACATAGAGCCGTTCCCAGTTCGATACAAGCCAGATTTTGATTTTATTTCATTTTTGATACGTGTGTTATGTCCAGGCTGTGTAAGAGGGTATTGCAGTTGTGTTTTATAATAATATATTACTTTAATACAGTATTTTATATTGAGCTGAGACACAAAAAGAAGTGTTTAATTTCTTAAAAGCCTGCAAAATTGTAATTTTTCTTTTTAAATTATGTTATTATTTGTCATTGTGAACACACAGCACAGTACCCAGTGCATAACAACAAAATGCGACATTTGCATTTGACCCATGCGCAGCTTTTTGGCAGCGCCCGGGGAGCAGTGCTTGGAGATGGTAGCTTGCTCATGAGTACCTCAGTGGTACCTTAACCGGTGCGGGATTTGACCGGCGACCCTCCGATCACTGGTCGATCTCCCTAACCGTTACGCTACCAACTGTACCTAATTAACTTATTTAATACAACAATATATTTAATAAGCTGAACGCTACATTTACATCATTGTGCCTCCTGCGATACCAATGCAACATATTGAGGAAGATTTTTTAGATCTAGAATCAGAAAATTAATTAAACCCTACCTCTAGAAAATGCTAATCAGTTTTAATTTGCGTGCAATCAAACAGCGTCGATTATAACATCCAAATTTAACCACTGCAACATTGCACTAAACTACATGAAGGAAGCGTTCCACAATTTTAGGCATTGCAGCCATGCTTCGGTTAAAGTGCCATGCTGCAATTAAAGTGGGGGTTTTTTGTGGCGATTACAATAATTTCACTAATAGCAAAACTCCAGCTAAGACTGCAAGTCGCAGCGCGACGGAGCCATTGAGTGCCAGAAGCGATGAAAAGCTGGTCCATTATAAAACACAACTGCCACTATTATGAGGCCAAATTCACAAAGGCTATTGTACGCTTCGGCACACAATATAACATGAGTAAACCGTTGTGATGAAGAGAACAGTCTCGGCCTCGAGGCGTCCGGCGGAGTCGCCTCACACGAGCGGCCGAGTGGCCAAGACTCAATGAAAAGCTTAATGCTGGTCTCCAATACCCAAGGCCTTGTCTCTCTCTTTCTAACTCTCTTTCTCTCTCCATTTTTTTTCTCCAAACACAAGCGTTCCCTGGCTACACTCGGCACACAGATACAACTTTGTCGCTAAAGTAAACAATTACTCATTCCGAGTTGTGGGGATTGAGCTCTGAGCTCCAGGGATTTGAGCGCCGTCTGTGCTACACTGAGAGGAGATCAGCCTTGAACCGACCGGCCTCCCGGCTCAATCTCCTGCCTGCATTGCTGCCCTGTCAAAAAAAGAAAAAAAAAAAACGGATTTCTGTGGACACAGAGACCCCCAAAATCGACATCAATCACGCGCTTACTTCAAACCGGCCGGTTAGCGCAAGCAGGTAAGAGGTCTGTAGGATTCGGTTACTTTAGCTCGGCCACCGGCGACGGGCATCAATCTGACCAGAAACGAGCCGGGAAATCTGAACTTAATTCTAATAGCAACGACAACAAGAGCCGAAGTTGGACGAGCAGGGCAGCAAACATGACAAATATGATCTGTTTCATGTTCGCCGGAGATCATTTTTCTTCTGTGAGCACATTATGTGGGGATGGTGTGGGCCTGATTGCATTTGAAATGTATTATGGGACATCGGTCTAAATCTGCCATGATGTAATTATATAATTGAACATGTGGAGCTCTTTCCTGGAATATGGTTATTGGTGGTTGGCACAGGAACAAGCTGCCCAACCGCCGCTTCTGGAATGGGGAGGAGAGAGGGGGGAGACGGGGGTGGGGTGGGGGGGGGGAGAGAGGATATTCCGGAAAACAGTGGAAGAGGCTTCAGATGCAATGTTGGAGATCTGTGGTGCGCCCTAAAATTATTTGAGGAATCTGAAAGATGCTGTGTGCAGAAACGAATATGGCTGCTGGTGCTAGGCACAGAATACAGAGCACCAAGGTAATGATATGAGTAGAGACACACACACACACACACACACTTTACTTCATTATATTTTTATGGACATAATGATCAGCTGTAGCTAAATAAGCCTATACCAAGCCCCTAACCCTAACTCTGACCATAACCTCAGTAATGAAAACGGCAAGATTATGGTAACGCAAAATGTTATGCATGTCCGTCTGCAAACTGCAGGTGTACAGTCTGAAAACTGTCTCTAAAAGCAGTCTAGGTCGGAAACACACACACACACACACACACACACATTCAGATTGGTAACAGAAAATTCCAGTGTCTGGAATTCTGTATCAGGAGAACCTTGACTGAGTCTGGACAGGTGAGTTACAGACCAAACTGACTAAACACACACAAAAATACACTCACTCCTACACTTTCCCTTGATTCCAATAAGGACTAGATGTAAGTTATACTACAGTCGCCCCAAATCCTAACCCTTAACCTCAGTAACCTCAGTTTTGCCTCTCAGTTTCACTGGTTAAACCTGAAAATTTTTCCAAGAAGGGTTTTCCTTATGAGGACATACAAATCCACATTTTTAGGGACCTATATATGGGAATTGATAAGATTTGATCAATATCAATGCCATTGTCCGTTCTGGCTACCAATTCAATTACTTATCAATTCTCTTACTGACTCCAGAGTAGATTTCTGAAATTAAAAAAATTGTTCTACACAATAGAACTTCCACAGCAAAAAAAACAAGCATTTTATTTTTCTCAAAATGATGTCTGCACAAGTCTGTGAACATGAACACATTCATATTCATATTCAGAGTTTTTATTATGCAGAGACACTCTATGGCTTAGTGCTACGATGAACAATAAGCTTAGTGCCAGGTGGAAACACTTCTGAATCCATCTGGAATCCATCTGGATATGAAATAAAATAATTGATCAAATAATGTGTTTTTCTATATTTATTTTTTACTCTCTAACATTATGGAATGGAAAGAAATATTTTCTGATTAATGGAAAGTGAAGAAATACTGAAGTTTTGGCAATTCTCGGACATTTTCACTCATTTTGGCCTACAACTCATTTTTGGCTCATTTCTGGCTCATTTCTAGGAGAGAAGTACATTTTTGCCATGCGGGCGTTCCATATGAGAGCAGCACAATAGCACTACAGATGGGAATAAATAAATTTAAGTCAATCCTGTACTGTGAGTAGAACGCTGGTTATTTATCGGCTAAAATATAAGACGTCTGTAATAAATGGAAAGATTTAGCTGAACTGGAACGTTTTAGTGAATGTTGGACTTTCTCTGAGAATGCGTCATGATTGCGTCATATCTGTCTGTCTGTCTGTCTGTCTATAAATCTGTCTGTCTGTCTGTCTATCTATCTATCTATCCATCCTGTACATACATATATCCCTTTGTCCCAGGACATGAAACAAATCAGTTGATTAATAGCAAGTTTGAAATTATTGTGGTATTGACCTGAAATCATAGTATTTTAGGTAATTAATTTTTAACTCTATAAAGACAGTGGAAAAAATAAAATTAAATAAAATTAAATACAATTAAATAAATAAATAAATGAGATTGCAGAAAAAAGTCTGGTTGCAATAAAAAACCATAATGAGCGCTACAGATCAATAAACAACAACAACACAGTTCAATCTCAGAGTGAGCGCTAATTAGATCTGACTGTAAAAAACACGGTACTTACTGCAGGCCCCGATATAACTCTGATCAGGCAGTCTGAAACTTCTCAGCTACTTTCACTGTACGCAGTTATATTTGTCTGAAATATACTACAAAGTACATACACACGGGCTTACTCACTCACACAAAACTACCGCTACCACTGCTAAGATAAGAACAGTATACTCAATATAGTGTGTTTTAAAGTACATGTGGAATCTCTTCACGGTCCTCCGTCATGTCAGGTCTCAGTGGGAACATGACAGAAGAAAAGATCCAGCGTTAGGAAAACTGGAGGGAAAGAAAGAGAAAAAGAGAAACAAAAAGGGTAGGAGCTAATCCTAGGCCCAGAAAGAGGATCTCTCTCTCTTTCTGTCTCTCTCTCTCGCTTGCTGTCGAAAGGAGGGAAGAAAAAGGCCGAGGCGGACAATAGCGTATCTGATGGGAGGCGTCGGGCGAGGAGCGGGTCTGGGTGTCCCGGCAGGTGGTCCGAACCCGGGGCCGAGGCTGTGGCGCTGTCGCTAATCCCTCGCTCCGCCAGGCCGCTCGGAGCCCACGCTGCGATGAAGTTATCACCCGCCGCAGCCCAGAGCTCCGGCCCAGCTTTCCAACGCCACTTCAAAAAAAAAAAAAAAAAAAAAAAACTACGGCGTCCTTTCATCAAGGGCCCATTTATCTGCATGAAAGCCGCGCAATTTGCCCAATAATATCTCGCCTCCAAAAAACAGGCTGCTCAGGCGCGGAAAATATCATAATTGTAATAAAAAAATCTGTTATTGCAAAAAGAGGGAGAGGCACTTTTAGCATTTACATTTTACAAATAAGCGGCTAAATAAAATACGATATAAAGAAAGCCTATTACGTTTTTGTGCACTACTATTCTGCAGATGATTTCTTTATTAACATAAACACGGAATATTAACAGAGGGATTTTAGGCTCATTTTCGACATAGTGGGTAAACTTAGACGTAGCTCGTAAACGTCTTCACGGCTTCCCCAAGCCGCTGCGACGGAGGGTCGTGACGCCTTTGTGTCTCCACCCTGCGGAAGTGGAATGTGGGGCAAACGCGGGCAGGAAATGACGACGGGGGGCCAAGATGGCGGATGAGTGAAAGCGGGAACGAGGGAGGATGGAGGGAGAAGGGGGGGTGGGGGGCAGCCGCGTTCGGGCTGTTCCAGTTTGAGGAGCGTCGTGCCGAATTGCAAATTTCAAAGTGAAATGTGGGCCAACGTTATGCCCCCCCCCCCACAACCCATGGAGTCAAACAGAGAGAGCACAAAACTTTTTTTTTCTTGCTCTCTCTCCCTCTTTCTCCCCTCTTTTCTCTCGTTCCTCTCTGCCTCCCTCCTCGGTTGCCGTCCTTCTTTGGAGGGTTTCGCACAAAGCCGGCGTGCCAGAGTGCATTTTAATATCATACGAGAGCAGAAAGCCTTTGATTCCACAGAAACGCTACGACGCCGCGTCCCATTGGCTCGGCCGAGACGGCCCCGGCGTCCGATTGGACGACGTGGTTAGGCCTTTGAGGTATGGAGCGCAGCATGGAGTATGTCTTGTACACACTGACACACTAACACACACACCCACACACACATACACAGAAGCCAAATGAAGGCTTGCAGAAATGAAGTGACAGTGTTCGCAATGGAGCCTTCCCATGAGCCTTTGCTTTTAATTGTTGACAAGCCAAGCGATTGTCGTGTCGCGCGCCGGTTTGATAGCGTCTTTGTCGGTGGCGCGGCCCACGACAACCCCTGTCGATGTAGCTGTTGTCTTTTCGCCCCGTTCTCTGCTACGTATTTATAAAGACGCGCACCATCGCCGCGCCTCGGCCCCGTTTCTGATCCACTCGTTCTCGGAGGAAGCTCTGACACCCGGAAAAACGCCCCGCGATTCAACCTCGCGCCGAATCTGCACGCATTTAGACAGTTTATATCATTATTTAATCTCTAAATAGCAATCAAACGTGAGCCCTCGTCTTAACACCTCCAGCTAAAGCTAGAACCGTCCCGTTCGCCCCTACCTGAGCGGATTCCCTTGTGACTCCACATGCCAGCAAATGAAAACAGAAAAATAAATATTTACCACAGAACGACGACAGGTCCGTTGTGCTTTATACCGTGTGGTATCGCACCACTTTCTGATTTTTTATTACCACTGTGAAGCAGGATAATCTTCTGCACATTAATGAAGAAAAAGATCTTTTGTAGTCTTAAAAGTCAGGCCCAGTTTCAGTTGCAGCTTCAGCAGCAAGAGGCTCACGTGTGGAAAAAAAGGAGACGCCCAACTCACCTGTCGCACAGGAAGTGACCCGCACGGACGTCATCGGGGCTAACAGATCGGATCGGAGGGCAGTCGGACTAATCCATGGACCGGAGAAGTTGGTAGGAAACTCAGGAGCTCAGTACACAGAAGCTGAAGGCGTAGAGATCAACCTAGCGAGACAGAGAGGAGGAGAGAGGCAGAGAGAAATGTTTAAGTGAGAAATATTTAACCCCTTAAGCATCAGGCTGTTTAAAACAATCATCCTTTTAGACAGATGACAGTGTAATTTTCATCAGTACACCGGTGATGTAACAACACAATATGCTATTTTAAAACACAAATGTATGTTTTCTTTTCATGTTCTACTTTTATGAGCATGATAATGAACTCAATCAAATGTATTTTACAGTTAATTGTTATGTTGTAAATATAATTGATACAGACAGCATAACAGTTGGCCTTGTGATCAGAAGGTCGCCGGTTCGAGTCCCGGACCGATAAAGGTACCACTGAGGTACTTGTGAGGAAGTTACTGTTTCCAGGCACTGCTCAAAAGCTGCCCACTCCTTCTTCAGGGATGGGTCAAATTCAGAGGTCACATTTCATTGTGGGGCACTGTGTGTTGAGCTGTGGTGTGTTCACAATGACGATAATCACGCAATATATATATATATATATATACATATATATATATATATGAAAACACACTAGTACCTGGTTCGAATTACTCCAAAACTAAGGGGGGCTTAAGCTCCCTACCTTAAACCATTTAGGCGAAGCACATCAAAATTGAAGTCCATCAACCCCTGAGTGGGTAGATGTATAAATTAAGATAATTTATTTTTTATACAGTATATTAAATGTTAATGCAAATATTGCAATAGTCAAAGTCAAAGTAAATATATACTGTACAGATCTACCGAGAGACGAGACGACGTGGCTCCAGTTTTCACAGTGCAACAAGAAACAGGGAACAAAATACAAATAGGGCACATGGAATAGACAATATGTAAATAGAATACAAAATATACACTTTAAACTAGAAAATGAATAATAAATATAAACTTTAAACTAGACGTAGAAGTAGGAAGGTAAGTATAAATGCAATGTGTGCCTTTTTGGCCATATAGTTGTCATATTATGACATAAACAAAATGTGACTAAAATATTGTTTTTGTGTAATATCTGAGAACACATTAGGTAGCTATGGAGAGCTCAGCTTCCCTAAAAAGGACCCAAGTTCACTTATTAAGTCATTTAAGTCGTGGTGGACACTGTGTCCTGCGAGTGGGGAGAAAGATAAATAAACTAAATAAAATTAAAGTTATTGCAAAACAGTTAAATCCAATACATGCATGTACTTTGTCAAGGCATAAGGAAAAAAAGATATATTTCATTTGGATGGTGAGTGAGTAAATATCTTCAGCCAAAGCCCCACTTCCCAGAAGGAGGTTGGAGTGTATTTCATTTCGCCTCTGTTTTTACACGTCTGGCTCTGTGGAAGTGGGAAGTGAGACAGCCATGTTAATTGTTGGCAGTCTGAGCGTTTTGAGCTCCAGGTCCGACTTAATCAGTGGTCATGATCACACGCTACCAGTGTCCCATCGTAGGCCCTCTCAGTGGGACCGGCAGGCCGATACATGTCCAATTTAATGACCCATAATTGCACATGTCCTGATGAGGAGGGATTATTGTTCAAGCAGCGTCCCTCCGGTCAGCTTCACGGCTGTCTGTGTGCTGAGAAAGGCTTTATGAGCCCACAGGAATGTCCCTCTCACTACAGGCTGAGGTGTGTGTGTGTGTGTGTGTGTGTGTGTGTGTGTGAACATATGTGGGATCTTTTGTACAGATTTGAAATGAGGATTTCTCAGTGTTAGACATTATTCAAAATATCTCCCTGAAATATCTGATGAATATAAACCTGGCAGATCTCTTCGATATGCAGTAGCTGCTCAGTTAGTGGTGACCAGATGGTGAAAGGAATTTTAGTCTTAATGCTGCCCACTGCTGGAAGCGGTTTTTGTAAGAAGCTACAAAAAACAGTAGTCTGCATTGTCTTTCATTGAACGACTAGAACAAATACACCCACAAACACCAAGGACACTGTCCCAAATTGTCCCAAAAATCCACAGTCTTCAGGTAGAGTCTGAAATTTAAACAGTCTGAAACACACAGACACACACACACACAAACTTGTATAACTATCTTTGTGAGGACATTCCATCGACTCCCATAATAACTAGATGTATATAATTCTACAGCTAATCTTAACCCTAACCCTAACCTTAACCTCAGTAACCATTTTAGTTTTTCAAATAAAACAAGGACATTTGCTATAAAGTTATTTTTCCTCATGGGAACCTCTCAGATGTCCCCACAAAGGCCAAAAAAATGACTAAAAGTGATTTTAGAGGACAAAACGGCCCGAAAAGGTCCCCACAACACATAAAAACATGGTACATACTCACATACATACACACACACACAGATTCTAAGGTCCCAGGGTCTAAGGATTTGTAACCGTACAAACGTGGATCTCTTTCCTTGAAAGGATAAAAAATGGGAAAATGTGTTTCTTAGGGTGAGGAGTCAATATGGAATTCGTAGAACAGGAGACATCACCCGAGTGGAGTGGCTGTGTGGGTGAGGGTTAGAGAGTAAGTAGAGACAAAGATGGACATGCGTCTAGAACATCTCAGCACTACAGCTTTTCAGAGCTTCTGTTGACTGATTTTAGTAGATTTGAGTGATTTTGTAAATTTGAGAGATTTGGGAGGATGTCAGCCTTTATTATCTACAGTCAGCCTGTCTATACATGCACAGTTTCCACCATAATATGCTTCTTACTCTTAAGGTTTGTGGTTTGTCGCATGATTTATTTAACTTGACCTGTTTTTAAGTTGATTTGTACAGTCTTGGGATGATTCAGGGTATACTTTATACTTGTACTACTGTTGTACTTGTATAACTATGTTTGAGAATCTTGAATATTGAATTTATACTATACAATCTAAATGTTCATTTAGGTAAGCCACGTACACTACCAGTTAAAGGTCTGGACACACCTTCCCATACAATGTTTCTTCTTTATTTTCATTACTATTTACATTGTAGATTCTCACTAAAGGCATCAAAACTATGAATGAACTGTGTAAGGGCTATTTGACCCAGAAGAAGAGTAATGGAGTGCTGCGCCAGATGGCCTGGCCTCCACGGTCACCTGACTAAACCCAATCAAGATGGTTTGGGATGAGATGGACCGCAGAGTGAAGGCAAAAGGGCCAACAAGTGCTCAGCATCTCTGGGAACTCCTTCAAGACTGTTGGAAAACCATTTCAGCTTCACCTCATGAAGCTCATCGAGAGAATGCCAAGAGTGTGCAAAGCAGTGATCAAAGCAAAGGGTGGTTATTATCAAGAATCTAAGATATAAAACATGTTCTGGGTTATTTCACACTTTTTGTTTACTACATAATTCCATATGTGTTCATTCATAGTGCCTTCAGTGAGAATCTACAACGTAAATAGTCATGATAATAAAGAATAAAACATTGAATGGGAAGGTGTGTCCAAACTTTTGACTGGTAGTGTATTTTCGTGCAAACTCTGTATCATTTCCATTTCCACAACCACAGTGTAAATAACAAGAGGGGAACCGGTTAAAACAATCGGTCTCATCCAACTATGTATTCATAATGTGTTTTTAAGAAAGTTAAGGAATTTAAATGGTATAATATTCAACTGTCGAATTGTAGAAAACACAGTATCCTAATGTTTTGCACAAACCTGCCTATTCAGTATCCGAACCGATTAATCTGAACTGGGGTCGCGGTGGGAACTACAGGCGCAAGGTGGGGACCAACCCTGGGCAGGCTCCAACACATCACAGGGCACACACACTCACACAATCACACTCTCAGTGACACCTTACCGGGCCAATTTTTTAGAGATGCCAATTAACCTATATTGCATGCTTTTGGACTGTGGGAGGAAACCGGAGCACCGGGAGGAAACCCACGTGAAGGGGAGAGCATGCAAACTCCACACAGAAAGGCCTTGTGATCGAGCCCTTCTCGCTGTGAGGCGAACCACTGCTAACCACTGTGCCATCGTGCCGCCCTGCACAAACTTGCGTGCAATAAGTTTGGATAAGATTGCTCTTCATGAGTTGTAGATTCGGTTTCTTACCTAAGAACAAATCTTGAATACGAAAACATTGGGGAATGTCAGAAGCTATGTACAGAAAGTGGGTTTTCAGCGCTTCTTAAGAACAGTTTGTAAATGTAGCCCACTGCCATTAATGGAACAAAAGAACACTGTGAAAATGAGCGAAAAGCTGGGTCTGTGGGTAATCTCTACTTCCAAACTTGCTGCTTCTGCATGTTCTCTTCCAGCTAAGCATAAAGCACAGCAAACGGTCACCGTTCATTGTTGTTAAGCTCAAACTCAGCATAATGCAGCCTAATCGACCCAGAGACGTGCATGCTGAAAAACATTAGAGCGATGGAAGGTTAAGCATGTTTTCAGTCTGAAGTCATCCGTGCTATTTGGCAGCGGGCACTGGGCAGGAATGCCCCCCTTCACTCTATATAAAACCACGACGCATTATTCCTGCCGCTTTGCAAAAGTGAAACAATATTGCTGCCCAAAGGAATAAAATTGGCAAGACGCACGAATAGCGGCCAACGTCAGGCAGGCCTCGTCCACAAATCCCGCAAGGTCAAACTAAAACTTCCCATGAGGCGGAAAATAGCATTTGCTCTCCAAAAATTTGACCCTGCGTAAGGCTAATCAGGAACAAAAGCGCCTCTGCCTCTTTTAGTCGGAAAAGCCATGGCTTCTCCGTGGCTCTTTCTCTCGTCCTTCCAGGCAAAGCCAGAAGATTAACAGCGGCGGCGACTCACAATCGTGTCTCGTTACGGGCGGCGGCCGTGTCGGGAGACCCGCGACCCCGAAACGGTGTCTGGCGAGAAAGTGACGGATTAGCCTGTGACCGACATTAGCGTCACCCGTAAGCTACGAGACTCCCGAGACGTCGAAGACGTTCGTTAACAATAACGGAGGAAAGTGAGAAATCCTACGTTCACGCTTTCGAGACAGAAGTCCTTGTGCAGAGGCGCTCGTTTTCCACTCGTGCCGAACAAAGCCGGGGACGACGAGCACTTCAAGTACTTGAGTATTTATGCAGTATTAATGATCCGTCTCACTGCTTTTGCCGCTTTTATAATCGCTCTGGCACATTTTAATTCACAAGTGCTGAACTATACATTTATACTACAGGCCTTCTGACACCACGCTCCGAAACTGTATTTCAACACATGTCCACTCTGTGTGTGCGTAGGTAAGAGTGTGTCCAATAATACAGCGTGTAATTCAAGAGCCCTTTAGAACAATGATTGCTGGACATCCGTCACCATGCAGCAATGTTCATTACCATCACATAACTCAATCACACCTGATTTGCTCCAAGCGCAGCTTTAAAAAGTTGCATTACTCACTGTGAGGCTGATATACATATCATGCATATAATACCTTCAGTATAACTAATCAGGAACTCATCATCCAGCACGTCTACAATATAGTCATTTCCGGAGCTTAATGATCTGTTGGTGGGACAATAAACATATTACAACCTGAACCCCAACCTGAAGTTAAATAGGCTAAATAAATACATAATTGAATTGATTTTTTAAATGAATTTTATTAATTTATTTTATTATTTTATTTATTTTTTATATAGTACCAGATCAGGGGCAGATTAATTAATATATCAGTGTTTCCCCTAGGTTTACAGCTTTTTGGGGGCCTGGGGGGGGGTCAACCCTAACCCTAACCCTAACCAACACTGACACAAACACTTAAAGGATTTATGGTGTTCATGTGTTTCTTTTAATGACAGCAGTCAATAAAACAACTGAACAAATATTTGATGATTTATTTATTATCTTCACCTGGAAGCGTTAAACGCAGACATTTTTTGTCTGCTTTTCACGCGGCTGACGCGTCATATTTTCCGACATTTTCCGCTCTCTGTCCACTGGTGGGAGTGTGCATACCTGTTTGGGCATGCCCTTGTCTGTGTGTGTGGGTGTGTGTGTATGTGTCTGTGTCCACCGTTCGCGACACAAAGAGGAACTGTAAACGCGGAAGACCAAAATGCCATCATGTCAATACGTAAGACAAATAACAAAATAAAAGTACAAGGTATAGACCTGTTCTATCGCAAAGTAAATGACTTCTATGATCTGGAACCATATAAAAAATGAAATAAAATAATGAAATACTAAATATATAAAATCAATTAAAAAATCAATTAAATTATGTATTTATTCAGCCTATTGAACTTTAAGGAATGATATTTATGAACTCAGAATAGCGCACGAAATGTGACCTCTGCCTGTGACAGTTCCTTGCTCACGATTACCTCAATGATCTGGAACTTGGAACGGCAATTGTTTTACTATTACATAAGCTGCAGGTACAAAGCTAGAATGACAAGAAAGCAATTCACCCTTAACTCTTAAATCAGAGTAAACTGCATTACTTCAGACCGACTTCTCTTGTAGCTTGAAGATGAAAAAAAATCAGAAAGTGTCCTTTTGTAACAAGCAACAAAGAAGCAGCAGCACAGCGTGACTTATTTAATTAGAGCTAACTTAAGTATTTGTCATTACACATCCTGCAATGTGACAACTGTATATTTAAACACTGTGATGATGCTGAAAGATCTAATGCGCAGCTCTTTTCTCATTATTAACCTCAACTCTTATGTAAATCATGCCATTTTTGAAAACCCAAACTAGATCAGTAACATCTGTCTTATAATTATCATGAACATGGATTTTAAAAGCTCTGTATGCTGACAGGGGCGGTCAAAAATACATCTGCTTTGCCTATTACGCAGTCTAAAACCCTGCAAGGCATGTCCCATAAGGAAAATGAACTTTTCTTAAAATAAGTTTTATCATGTCATGTACGACTTCTTTAAAAGGTGATGATGTACTGTAGCTGTGGAGTTTAAGAGGATGAATATTAATGTCTTACTTATTTTTTCATAAATTTGTGTGTTGTGTTGTTGACAACAACAGTACATGCGTGTCACAACGTCTCTCTCATGACCAACCGCAAATTAAATGCTTAACTGCAAATTAAATTCATTCCCCATTAATCTGTGTGATCTGTGATGACTACAAAGCTCCTGCAGAAACAGTGCAAGACGTGAGACGTGAACGTGAAGTTTCATCATTATTTCAGATAATTTGTGAAAACACAGGAAAACAGCACAGGAAGTGCTGTTAGCATTTAGAAGCTTCTGGATGCCCTTGTAAACAGCAATGTGTCAAACTGAGCCACTCTTATTTGTACGGACTGGCTGTTGAGCTCGATAAGAAGAAAACACACACACACACACACACACACACACCTTGAACATGCAAAGACTGCGTGAGCCCTTCCGCTCTAATAACACTTGAGCCACGCTGGAATTGTTCGCTTCTTCTCTTCTCTCCTCTCCATCCTTTCCTACACTGCCTTTCTGGAAGCCAAACTTTTCAGTTCATTTCTAGCTCCCAAAAACGATTTTTAGTTACCGCCATCCCCACTTTGTCGTGTTAACAAATTAGACAGGAATTTCCAGCCGTGGTGGAACACTAACGCACGCATGTTAATCTGAGAACTCGATCCCTCGCCGGCCCGAGCCAGGACTCACACCAGGTTAATGGTATGTGCGCCTTATGGGGCGGTAAGTAAGCAGGCGGTTTGGGAAAAAGGGGGCGAAATGGCCGCCTGTGCTTTTTGGGAGACGAGCGCGGCGGGAATCGGGTTTCGCTGAGGCCTCTGCTGTCAGCACACAGCACCTGGAAGCAATCGCCAGTAACCTTATTACACAGAATAACAAACCCTATTTATACCCTCCATCGCACTGGCTTTATTTCTCTAATGGTACCAGGATTCAGTTGCAAATTGCTTGTGTCACTTTGCCCGACAACTCATAAGAAGGTGTTGCTGACCTGTCCAAGCGAATAAGTGAGAGGCAGGAAGGGAGAGGAAAGCGTCAGACGCTAACGCACCCAGAACCACTTATACACTACGCGGGAAGGAGACGGGGAACAGAACTTATCCCGACCATCAAGTTCAAGAAGCCGGGAGAAGATTACGATCATTACAAACAAAACCTACCAGACCTAAGAATAGTACAAGGCATCTACAAGGTGTCATTTCTTTAATCAGTCATTTATTTAAGGTACACTGTTTATATATATCACTATAGTTTATGATTTATCACTATATATCACTATAGTTAGAAACCTGTACATGGATATGTTTGTCTATCTATCTATCTATCTATCTATCTATCTATCTATCTATCTATCTATCTATCTATCTAATTTATTCTAATCTGTATATGCATATGTTGGTCTATCTATCTATCTATCTATCTATCTATCTATCTATCTATCTATCTATCTATCTAACACAATATAATCCATATATAAAATCCATATTAACTGCTTTACGTTGTTTAGTAATATGAGATTTACATGTCATCAGTTTCCTTGTGAAAACAATTAATCAATTTTTTTTTCGATAAATCCCAAACGGCTAATACTAAATATAAAGCTTTATAAATACTGTCTGTCATTAAGCGAATGTGAAAGTGTATTTGTGTGTGTGTGTGTGTGTTGTATATAGACGGAGCGTGGGACGAGTTTTGAAGCGGTCCGTCGTTTCTCATTAGTAAATAAGTGAGAGCTGATGCTGCGGTTTGTCTCCCCCCGGGGCCGGACGGACCCTCCGAGGAGATTTAAAGCCCCCAGTCACTCCATCCCCAGGAGAGAATTTGTCCCATTTTAATACGATCCCAAACCAAAACGTGCCGACTCTCATTTCAAATACTTTATTTTCCCTCCCTCCTCCATGAGGTGTGATGTGAGTTTGTAGAGCTTGAACTATAAAGCCATGATATTTTATGAACATTTAAATTCCAGACAAATGAGATGTATATATTTCAAAAGTCTGGTTTTAAAGCATATTTTTTAAATCACTCTTTTATACAGAAACGGGTTCAAGTGAAGATTGAGTCCGGCACAAAGGACTCGGACTCCAGCAGATCTTTTGTGTTGTTGATACAGTGACCAGGTTATTGTGTGTTATTCTGTGTTTCTCTGTTCACTTACGAATGTGTGTGTGTGTGTGTGTGTGGTATTTAATTAAGTGCACCAGTATGAATCACACTCCTCTTTCAAAATAGGAATCGAACTGAATCAAAACATTTCAAACGGAAACGTTATTTTTCCCCTCCAAGGACGCTTTTGGCCCCAAGAAGAGAGTGAAGAGGAGAAAAGTTTTTTTCTTAAGTGTGAAGTAGAGAAGGATTACGTTGTGCTTTTAATTGAAAACGATTGTGGAACGGCTCGTATAAAAGCAAGCTGATAAAGGATCACAGCTGGAGCGCAGGGGCGGAATCTTGCCCGGCTGTAATGGCGCACCCAACGCCGCCCTTTACCCACAATGCTGTGCGGCGGCTCTGATCTGGCATGCGAGCACCTCATTGGCTTCCCGGGTGATTTTGGTAAGGACCCCCTCCCCGGCAACCGATTTGGTGGCAGAGGGGGAAAATAGCACCGGCAATCAGTAGAAGGAGGCAGCCAATCACATAATTCCTCACCCAACACAGGCGTCTAATGCGCCTCAGTGTTACTATAGAGAGAGAGGCAAATATGGAGAGGAGAGAGAGGTGCAAAAGAAAAAAAAAAACAGATGAAGAATTTAGAGAAAGAAGAAAATACATTCATCAGCCCTACAGCGTGATTTGCTCAAGGAGACTATAGTTAGAGAAAGAGAGAGAGAGACAGAGAGAGAGAGAGGGAAAAAAAGAAAAGGAAGCTCAATAAGTGAGAAAGAAAAAGGGCGAAAGGGAGAAATAAATGCTGAAGAGCTATTTTCACCTCTAATGATAAAAGAGAAGTGGGAAGGTGCCTTGCACTGAGTAGGAGGTGTGTGTGTGCGCGCATGTGTGTGCGTGTGCGTGTGCAACAGGACCATGACACAGAAGGGACTAAAATTTGCCACAGGCACAAATTTGTGCTCGTTCAGACGGCCAATTATCACAAATGAGGCAACA
Source organism: Distichodus sexfasciatus (assembly GCA_032718565.1). Classification (NCBI taxonomy): domain Eukaryota; kingdom Metazoa; phylum Chordata; class Actinopteri; order Characiformes; family Distichodontidae; genus Distichodus; species Distichodus sexfasciatus. The sequence continues at coordinate 137,994 of JAVGVS010000005.1, forward strand.
ATTAAATAATTAGCTAAACTCCTCTGTTCAAGGCAATCAAGGAAAAGATGGGACAAAAAACGCATGAGTGAGAATTAAAAACAAGCGACGGAAGCATGTGGTAAAACAGCTGCAGATAAAACGACTTCGAACTCTGGCCATGATCGGAAGGTGTTCCGTAAAATAAATCCAGTAACGGTTGACGAAAAAAGAAAAGGCATGAAAAGAGCTACAATTAGGAAAATTATGAGATGTACAGTAAATTCTTTCATTGTTGACGGGTGAGGAGACGTGACTAAATGTTCACCTCTTTTAACAGTCCCACGTTTTTATAAGGCACTCATTTTTAAAAAGTTCATGATCATTGCTGGAATAGCATTTAGTAAAACTTGAATTAATTAGATTAAAAACTATGAATAATAACCTAAATGTACATTTTTACAGACACTCACAGAATCAACAAATCAATGCTAAAAAATCAATCCCTCATCAGCGATGTTCCATCATTTCCCGTCAATATCCCCCTTTCTGTCTCTCTCTGCTTTCAAAACGTATTGTAATTCGGCTAATCAATGACCATAATTATCTGATGATGAATCCTAATTGAACTCTGCAAGTAATGATGAGATAATTATATGGAATCAGAATTGAAATGTGGCGGTTAATGAATTCTAATATGCTCAGCACTGCCACTGTTATCTTTGCAGCATCTTGTGATCTTCTTTTCTCTCTAAAAAACCCCCAAAACATTCTGCCTGACAATTTCAAGGAAGACTTAAACGAGTGTGAGAGACGGATACGTGTGTTCCTTAAAAAGGACAAAACGGCCACTTTTCACGTAACCTTAAACACACACATGCAACCAATTTGCCGCAAGTGGACGGAGTATCTCCTTCTCGGTGGAACACGGTAAGTGGAACCATCGGTGTGTGGGTGTGTGTGTCTGCACAGCGTGTGTGTCCGTGTGTGAAACCGGAACAGCACCTTGCTGTGGCCAAAATCTCTTTGGCTCATGGATTTCGCACCTAGGTGTAAATTGGAGCTAGTTTTTTTTTAGGTGGAGATTAAACAGATCTCTTCATGTCGGGGCAGGAGAGGCGGGCGCTGTGCCACCGAGCGCCGCCCTGCAGACACCACGTCTTAGAGCCAGAATGTAAACAATAGATTCTATCTGGCGTTAAAAACAGAGCATCTGCCCTGCAATCAGCTCTCAAAAAGAAAACATACACATCTCGATGAGACACTCGCAGAGATATAGATAAGTGGTGGTGCTGGTGCTGGTGAGGGAGAGAAACGAGAACAAGAGAGAACGAGAGAGAGAGAGAGAGAGAAAGGAAAGTGTCAGTGGGATTGTCTCTGAGGACTCCGGTTGCTAAGAGCCAACTGTGCCCTCTAATGGTTGGTTCACATTTGAGCACACACAAAACCACATAACGAGTTCTTTACTCAAGCAGGACTTTATACGAGCTCTAACCTTCATTTCTCCATGCACGCTCTCTCTCTCACACTCTTTCTGCTATGTTCACATCACACGGCCGCGTCCTCGTCGCAGACGGAGCATTAAAAATACACAGGAGTGAGTCCGTACAGTGGCTGGCACGCGGGACTCCCGCCACATTCCCCTACTGGATCCCAAGTTGCCATTAAATAAAAGGAAGAAAGAAATTACATCGTTTGCTGGCTGATAGCATTTTGAGGCTACTTTCGTATGAGTCGTGTGATAATTCATGAGCACTGGTGTGTGTGTGTGTGTGTGTGTCTGTCTCTGTATGTGTGTGCGTACGTGTATGTGTTGAGAGGTTAAGAGAGTCTGATGGAGTGTGAATTTCTCTGCACTCCAGGCTGCCGAGAGATGCTCACCCTGCATCGGTTCTCAGGGGCGTTACACAACCTCAGCCCTGAAAGAAGGCAAAACGAGAGACAGAAAGAGGAAGAGAAAGCAAAAAGGCCGCTGAACTTATGACCCGTGACTCGCTTTACGGAGCCGAGCTACGAGGCCGAAACCCAAATAAAACCCTGCATCGCATCCACAGCCGATTCCCAAACCTTCCCTTATAGTCGCGGCATGCGCTAATTTGTGTGTGTGGAAGAAGAACTGTAAAAGCACAAGTTTACAACAGAAGAAAACCAGAAATGCAGTTCTTTAAATATACTACGTAAACACAAACATCAAAGTAAATACTAATAAGAAAACACCAACTGAGCTAATTTGGCAAAGCCGACGCGTTGCCAAGCTGAACGTTAAGGCACGACGCTGCATTTATTCTCCCCTCACACTCAGGGGCTCCATCACAACACAGGGTGGGGCAAAGCCCCAACATCTTATACACACACACACACACACGCACACACTCATATACACACACACAGTCGGTGTCGGCCGCCGCTGGGTGTGTATACACCAGCGGGAGGCGATGGAGGGCTCTGTGCTTTTGTGTGTGTGTCAAGCGGAGTTTTGGGGGGCGCCCCGTCGAGGACGCCCCTCTCGCTGTTCTCTTGTTCCCGCTGTCCGTGTCCTGTGAGGCTGGAACGGAGGAGCAAAAAAGGGGAGGAGGAGGAGGAGGAGGAGGGAGGAGTGATGCTGTTTGCATGGAGGAATGAGGAGTGTCCATACTGAGACCTGAGCACCCTCACAGGGCCAAACCACGGGAAACACAAACAGAGCAAGCAGAGAGAGGGGGATCTGGATGCTGTGATAGTAAATGACAGCAGAGAGAGAGAGAGAGAGAGAGAGAGAGAGAGAGAAATGGAAGGAGGGGAAGGACAATGAAAGGGAACTGAGGAAGACAGAAAAGGAAGAAGGGAGGACTGGGGGGGCGAGAAAGAAGAGGGAAGAGAGAAGATGTGACGAAAGAGGATGACTTGGAGATGAGAGGAGGTAGGAGATTCTGAGGAAAGACGGATGGGATGAGAGGAGAAGAGATGAGAAAAGACGAGATATGGTGGGTGGGGGACAAGGCAAGGTTGAGATTAGAGGAGACGTGAGGAGAGGGCCGGAGCAGGGAGGAGATGAGATAAGAAGAAAGTAGATGACCAGAGAAGAGAGAAGATGAGCCGATACAAGATGAGATAAGACGAGTGAGGACAAGATTAGACAAGCTGAGATGAGTCGGCCCATGAAAGACGAGGTTGGGACAAGGGGGGATGGAGAGACTAGCAAAGGGAGGATACAAGAAGAGCTGAGAAGAGATTATGCAAGGTGTTGTGAGATGGGATGAGGAGAGGCATGAGAAGAGAAGAGAGGAGATTAGAAGACATGATTCACTGAGGTGGAAGTGAAACGGGAGGACCTGATTGGTCTGAAAAGACCAATGAGTAAATCCCATCATGCCATGCGTTTGATTTCGTATGAGGAGAGTTATGAAAAGAGAAGAAAGGAATGGAGAAGACATGAGGTCAGACTGGACAAGAGGGGAAGAGAAAAGAAGGGAAAAGAGGGAAAGAGAAGACAAAAGAGGAGAGGAGAAGACATCAGATGAGGTGAGATGGGACAATAGTGGAGGGGAGGAGGTGAGAGGAAGAGGAACAAGGGACCAGAGAGAAAGAAAGAAAACTAGTATTGGAGTAACACTTTAGAGGCAGCTGGAGTGAAAAGTCGTGTCCAGACCAGAAAATGGGCACTGACACGGGTCTCGCACGCACACACACACACACACAGACACACCAACAAACACATACAAACGCCCAACTCCCTTAACCTCAGTAACCAAATGCTCCACCTCTTTACACCTAGGTTTTTCACACAAAACCTACAACTTTTCTTATCCAGTATGATCTTATGAGAACCAATGTCCTCACAAAGGCACAAAACTCAGACAAATCTCATGGTTTCCAGGGAAAATCAGGTCTTCATAACGCCCTTAAAACCTGTCCCCCCCACACACACACTCCCAAAACGAGCCATATTTCATCATTCCTCTCGTCTTGAATCCAGACTGTGGGATTGGAAACGATTCACTGAGGTGGAAGTGAAATGGGGGAACCTGATTGGTCTAGAAAAAAAGCTTTTGAGTGACAACAGTAAATCCCATCATGCCATGCGTCTGAATCCGTATAAGGAAACAAGAGGCCAGATTGGGAAAGCTGCTGTCCCCCCCCCACACACACTGATCAGAGGAGACTGATTTACAGAGGAGAGATACAGTCACCTGGAAAACCAAGACATCAACATGAACACGCTGATAAAAAAAATAGTCTGCCCTTAACATGCACACACACACGCACACACACAAACAGACACACACACAGCAACATGTCTTCTCTCATATCTTCAACCACACTCCTTCCTTCCTCTCATCTTCCAACTCTAGTTTTTCGGGGTCTGGGGAAGGCCCTATGAACATTCAGGAAGCTCACGGGTGATAGAGCCTGAAAAAATAATATTTATCTAAAAGATTAAAATGTTACCCGGCAAGATTCCATCTCCTCGACGCTCAGGTTACTGCATGCTCTAGTTTCACCCCTCCATCACTCCCACCCGCCACGGACCATTTCAGCTCACCCTCAAGACTCGAGACTCAGCCAGAAGGAATGCGGCCCAACTCAACGGTGTACACACACACTATCTCTCTCTCTCTCTCACACACACACACACTTTCTTTTTCTTTTACAAATACAAAACACTTCAACTTTTGTACAGATGTAGGCTCTCCTTTACTCACTCACTACATAAGCATACACACACACATACACACACACACACACACACACACACACACACAGTCACATAATCTCCATTAAGAGCTCATTAGTGTAATGGTGAAACAGAAGTAGACCAATATTTCAATTTTTCCATTTTTAGTTAAGAAGCAATGACTCTTCTACTACCTAATTATATTAAAATTGGGGGGAAATTTCTGATTGCATATTTAAAAAATTTATATGATATACAGTTATAAATATAGCACTAATCCTTCCTACAAGGAAACGTTACAACACAAAGTAAGCGCTGCACAATTTTACCAGCACCGAAAAGGCATGCATTGTGCTCTTGAAGATTTCGACGGGTATTCCTAACGACAAAAAATACATTTTAGAGTAATTAAAATACAAGAATCCTGTTTAATATCCCGTAATGTATTCAATGTACTGTTAACGCTTCCAGCAAGCTTATATTCACAAAGTAGTTTATTTATTTATTCGTTTTTTATGCAAATAAATAATAACGGAAAGCAATTACTTTGAAATGTGTGGGTGATTAGTGTCGAAGTCTTAAAGTAAATGAAATATACATTCACCAAAAAAAAAAAAAAAAAAGGAAAGAAAAGAAAAAGAAACAAAAACGTAAGAAGCGTCAGACTGTCTGGATGTAAATGCGATGAGTGGGTGTCAGCGGTTCAGCGGAGAACAATTCATTATCATCATATTAGCATTCTTTTGTATTATGTGCATAGCAGAGCAACTCTAAAGTATGACTAATTAGTTTATCTAGGCAATATGGTGGCAGAATACACACGGGATGGCTCCTAACGCGGGGATATAGACGAGAAATCTGCCAACGCAGCGCAGCGGCTTCGCGACTCACTCTCTCTCTCGCGCGCGCGCCTTTACATATTGAGTCTCGCCGGCGCTGCTGTTCCGACCTGCGGGCTGTATAGCGTGTGACTGGGGGAGTGGGAGAGTGTGTGAGGAGGGAGTGAGGGTGGTTATAGGAGTTTTGTATCTCACTCTTCTCGGTTGTGAACGTTTCCACTGCTTCATCCTTGTGCTCACTGAAAACGTTGATCGAATTCGCCAGACGAGGGGAAGCTCAGGGATTTGGTGAAAATTTGACAGAGTTGTGATGCGGTGCTGCGCGCGTCTCTCCCTCATTTACCGAACACTGACGACGCTCGCTGACACGCACGCGCACGCGCACGCGCACAAGTCGGTCTGTCGCGCGCGCGAGTTGAAAATGACGAGGCGTCCTGAGGCCGTTGAAGATTAAAAAGAAAAATACGGAGAAGGATGAAATTCCAAAAACAAACAAACAAAAAAACACTCAGAAATTTCGAGATTAAAGTCGTAGATTTACGACAAGAAAATGTTTTCTGAGCTTAAAAGTGGCAAAATTGTGAAAAAAAAAAACTTAAGAAATGAAAACTCGAGAAATATTCTCCGAGATTGTGAACGTCAATTTTCTTCTCGTAAATGTAAGACTTTAATCTTTAATCCCCCCTCAGTCAGCTCCATTAAAAAAGCTGCATATGGCCCTAACACGCTGTCGTAGAAAACACCTGTCAATGTAAAGAGAAAATAATAATAATATTGTGTGTTTTTATAAAAAATATTCATCATTTTTGGCACGCTACACTATACAATATTTTTAGAATGTTATTAAAAATGCTTAATTAGAAACAATAACTTTGCAACTGTTAAGTCACTGAATAAAAGTAGTTAAAATAATTTTAGTTAGCTAATCCCCAAGATTAGCACCAGTTCCTTATAAGCTATATATTTTACCTCAGCTTTTGAACTGTGTGAAGACCCTCACATACAAAAATGTCCTCACAAAGTTGCAAAAATCTGACAAATCTGAGGTTTTCCTATCAAAGTGAAGCCAGTTACATCCTCATAATGAACTCGAAACATGCACACACACACACACACACACACACACACACACACACACACACACACACACACACACACACACACACACAAGACAATCTCTTTCCACTCAACAAAGCCTCATAAATCAACATTTTCAGCTTCAAAACAGCTCAAACTAGACTATGGCATCAGCCCCTCATCAATATTGATGTGTGGGTGTGTGTTTGTGTGTGTGTGGCTCTGCGTTGGGTTGTGATAACGAGCTCCATTATGAGCTGAGGGAGTAGTGTGGTGAAGAACTCAGGCGCCACGCTGACGCTCGCTTTAATAGGTGATGATGCTTTAAAAAAAAGAAAAAAGAAGCTCTACAGACCCACAGCCATACGACGAGGACAGCGAGGCTCTGGCCTTAAACACCGTCTTACATCCAGATATTACACCTGACTGCAGAGCAGGATAAAAACTGTACATTGCATTATAACTGTACAGATTTAGTTCTGTACACACTATATCTGATGCTGGGTTGGGTAACTTCACATTGCTCATCCCCATCCCAGACGTCCAGAAAAGTATATATATACTTGTTTGATCTTTTCCAGATCCATCTCATCACATATTTATCGAGAACATTATGAACTGACTCAGGTGTGTCAGAGCAGGTAAAGGTCAAGTGTTGTGCTATTTTTTATTTTTTTTTTAGATTGTCAGCCACAAAACAGTCCTATATGAATAAGCCCACAGCTCTTCGGTGCAAAGCAGGTCATGTTAAAAATAACTTCGCAAAAAAGATCAAAAGAGAAAGGGGGAAAACAGATAAAGATGTGTTCACAAGCCATGTTTAAATTTCCCCATTCAATGAACCTCACAAAGTTTTTGGACTAAATTCACATTTAAAATACATTTTTGAGGTTTCTAAGAACACATTACATTAAGCACAGTTCCAAGTCCGACACTAAAACTAAATTCTTGTTGTAAATTCTATCCAAATGTGCTAACAATAAAGAAATCTTTATATAGTGTTTCCATCTTGTAGCATAGATATTTTTTTTCACAAGCATTAAATATAGTGAAAGTATCTGAATTAACAATAACAAGTCTAGAATTTGCCTTTATAAACTGCAAAAGTGTACAATAGATACTTTTCTGCCTGTTTTGTTTGTATATTTGTTTTTTTTTAAATGTCGAATAAATATTTTTTTTATTTGCATAGGGACAATAAAATGCGCTCAATCTAAAATAGAGGATGTCTTGGGTTTTATGCAATAAAATGAATGTAAAAAAAATAAATCTGTCAATACAAAACTCAACATGCTAATCTTGCAAATAAACATTTTAGTGACCAATAATTGATTATTTTGAACAAGAATATGTATACAAATATGTATACATTACACAGAAGTCCCAAATTGTGTAATATATATATATATATGATTATATTGATGTTTTCTGTCTCACATTTAATTATACCTTTTTATTTCACAATATAAAGCAGTGACACTTAGCATGTTATATATTTTACCAAGACAGTGTTTTTAATATTAATTTATTTGTGTAGCAACACATAAGTTAATCAGGATCAAGGCATTTTTTCTGATTGTAATATTCACTCTTACAATCAGAAAAAATGTCTTAATCCTGATCAGTATTCATTGTTCATTGCTGAGCGCGTGAACTTGTTTGTTAAAATCGTGCGACGACGGCATTGCGCCCCGACGCCTTGCTGCACCCTGGCGAGGCCTTGCGAGGTCGGCCGCCTCTGCCGGCGAGCAAAGCGCCTATTTCCGCTGTATATTTAGAGCTGACAGATTGCTGTGTACACCGGCAGAGTTTTTCCCTCTGACTTACGCAACCTTTTCTCTTCCCTTCTGCTTTCAGTAGGTACCGTAATGAGGCCTGTGGAGAGAGAGAGCAAACTTCTCCAGAGAGGAGGAGGCGATAAAGCTGCTCTAAAGCAGCCGTCACGCTGAAAGTGGAGAGACGCGAGAGCTTTAATGGTGTGTGTGTGTGTGTGTGTGTAGGTGTATATGGGTATGTTTTCAGGTATTTGTGAGGACCTGATTGTCCCCTAAAGGAGAACCTGAAATTTGCCCAATTTTGGGTCTCTGTGAGGACACTTTTGTACGTGAGTGCCGGTCATCATAAAATAATGTTTTATAGCAAGATTTCAGGTTTTATGATAAAACTAAAAGAAGAAAAAGATTTGCTTTTGATTACTGAGGTTAGGTTTAGGGATAGACGGACAATAGTTTAATTTACATCTATACATTATGGGAGTCAATGGAAGTACCTTGCCAAGACGGCAAGTTGCAGCTCTGTTAGTTGTGGGTGTGTTTGTATTCCGTTGTTACATCATATGTTAAAGCATCAAACTCTAGATCTTTTTTTGTCTTGGGAAATAAAAATTAACAGTGATATTAAAAACCATAAGGGTTGAGTAAGTCACGTGCTAGATCTTTGCCGACCCAAAAAAGCTCAAACGAGTCTGATCTTAAGATTTCGCTCTAATACCCCATACCCCTCCTTGCTCCATCTCTCTCCGTCAGCGCGACCATGAAACAGATTTTTTTCTGTTCTTTTTTTTGATAGGGACTCCAACTGGGAAGCTAAGCCTTCATCGCTCAGCACCCTGCCATTTGGCAGTGCTGGGGGACGGTGGCCATTTTGTGTGAGCACTGGAGGAGACGGGAGCAGCAGCAGGTAGAGCAGAAGCCTTCACATGACAGAGGCTTCATCAGACTAACACACTCCCTCAGGACGGGAAAAAGTGGAGGGGAAGAGATAGAAAAGATGACCCTGACAGCACATGGTGACACACACACACAAATGCATGCACACAAGCACATGCAGCCACTCCAAAGTACAATTTTACACATCAATACATGTGCACTTGCACACAAAGACACAGACGTACACACACACACACACACACACACACACACTTATGTGCATCTCCACTGTATTGTCCCTCTCAATCTATCTCTCTTTGGGTCCGGATGAACAAGACAAACCTCGGCAATACGTTTCTCAGTGACCCACACGACCCGGTCAGAGTCGAGGAGTTTCCGCATTAATAATGCAACAAGAATTAGTCTAATTTATCCGCCCTCTTAACCAAGCACTCGACAGAACAGCAATTATTGGAAAAATCCAATGACAATTCATAAGGCTCCATGCCAGCCCCTGAAGGATCTTGCGCATGACATGCTGGGTCTGAATTGTCATTTATGTATGTCAGACGTTCAAGCCCATCTGGCTGAATTTATATTACTCAAAGACGTTATGATTCAAGAGCTTGCGTTTAAAAAACAAAATTTAAGTCGTAGTAAAAATATGGAAAAATTGATTAATTTTTTGGCAAATAAATAGGAGTAAAATGACAATTTTAATGGAAAAAGAAAACTTATTTTTTCTTAATTGGACATATTATTTAGTATTATGCAACGAAAATATATTTGTGACAAATTACATCTGAATATAAATTGTTCCAAAAATATGTGGCGATTACAACAGGGTTATGAAATTGAATATTTTAAGAATTTTCACTTATTAATTATGGGTAGAAAAAAAAAAAAATATGGCTCAATGTCTTAAGAGTTAAAATAAAAGGAATAAAAGGATGGACTGAGGGAGAAATGTTTTATTTAATTTCATCCACTCCTATTTCAAGTCCCATTCTAATTATTCCCAGTTCCATATGTATGATTACAGAGTGGTGTTTTCTTTACAACTAACTGAATAAATCATAACGTATGATTGGTTGGTTAAACGTTGGTTTAAAATGTATATTGTTTAATGTATATTTTAGTATTTCTACTTATTTATTGTCTATCCCATGTGCCTAGTCGTGCCACTGCCTATTTATTCTCTGTTCTACTGTTCTTTGTTTGTTTGCACTGGAAATAACCTGGAGCCACGTCGTCTCGTCTCTCTATGTATCTGTACAGTATATAGCAGAGATGACAATAAAGTTGACTTTGACTTTGACTTGTATAAACATGAACCAATAACCAAATAGTAACCTAAAAATAATGAACAGCTTTTTTCCACACTTTTGATCTAAATTAATTGACGGCAACTCTGTAGCTCCTGTTGGTCATTTCCAGTTAGAAAGATCTCTATTACACCCTCGCTGGCATTAATTTCTGCTTTTCTCTAACCTGATGGTAATTGTTATTGTCAGTTTGCTAACAGCTGAAAGAAGGAAAGAGCAGAATAAACCCGCAGAGATCACATCGCCGGTGAGAACAAAAAGCATGTTACATAAAACCCAGTGGATAAATTGAGTTGACAGTGTGAAATCATGATTCAGCTACTATCCATTCACATTCAGAGAGCTGAATTGTTCACTTCTAACAGACATGCAACAGCTGAATGTTTGCACTTTGGACAGTTTTTTCCTGCTTGTTTATGTGCTGTGTGCGTGAAATAATCACATCAGTGCCATAATGTGACAAGACTTCTTTTTAACTCACCAAAGACCTCTTTAAGCCCAAATTAAGTACTGCAAAACTAAAAATTTGTGCTCATCTTTACTACACACCATTAACAGGGCTGGTTTCCTCTCTCTCTCATCCTCTTCCTCTATACGAGTAAGGTCACAGCGTGGCTACGTCTCACGGCGGGTGAGGAGAGAGAAACATACACAGCGATTAGGCCTGATGCCTGATCAAGCCATTACTCCAAGGTAAAATGATCTATTTCCCATCAGCCAAAGTTCGCAAACACCCGCCGCTCGGATAATGACCCTCATAAGGATTGTCCTCGGTAGAAGAAAAAGCCGGACGAAGCTGTACTCAGCGCTGCATGAGGATTCCCAACTACTGAGATCAATTTTCTCGTTGAGATGCATGCTGATATATTCTTCACTCTATTGAATTTGTTGGGGTTTTTTTTAACACATCTATCCTGCGTCCAGGAAAATGGGCTGACTGAGAAAATAGGGAAAACATAACAAAAACAAAAACACAATCTGCTGCATCAAGATGGCTTTACCGAGTCATGAAATCTGGTTCATAACGAGACATTTGACTTGTGAGCATTTTAAGAAATATCAAATTATTTTGGTACAAAAACTGGACAATCCCATTTGTATGCAACAATTTAAATACTAATGAAATTCCAAACAAAGTAAAGCCTTAATTATTTTTGTCTGTGCATATTATCTTCATATGAAAATGTATTTCATAAATAACTCATTTAAGATATGACCAATAGTTTCTATTGTTAATCTGTGTTTTGAACCCTTGACCAGCATCAAAGTAGTAATTAACCACCATGAACCAGATTAACATCCATACCAATCATCTGTTCATTCTTCTTTTTTTTTTCCAAATGAGGAGAGTCTCATTCTTCCACCACTCCCATAATCAGTCTAGTGAAATCTTATTACTAAGCTCTCGTCAGGGTCATTTTCTTCAAATGTAATGATTTTTTTCAAAATATGCAAAATTATGTTGTCTGCTTTACTGAAAAATTAAGTATCTAGTATCTATCCAACTCTGTTCGTTAAGATAGAGTTTGCATTTTTGTTCTTGGTATTTCAGTGGTTAAGACACTCACCTCTGGACCAAGAGGGCTCTCTGGGTGCCTGAGCAAGACCATTAGCCCCAACATGCTAACAGGGAAACTGTCCTTGAAATTTGCCATTGAAGAGCATCTGCTAAATGCTGTAAATGTACGTTCTGTTTTTTTTGTATGGACACTCTAAATTATAAACTGAGTCTGTAATTTATTTTGAACATAGACTCCCGAAGTACACAGAAAAAAACACGGTAACTAACTGCATCAAATACATTCTACTGTGCAATATTTGAGCTGTATATTTAATCTATTACATAATTTATAATTTATATTTTATATATAGAGAGACAAGTTTTCTTCAAGTTTCTAAGAAACGAATAAGTAATTTTTCTCAACATGTGGAAGATTTTTCAATAGATAAATGCTTAACTAAACAGTTCTGAGTGGTTAACAAACCAAACTTAGACTACATTTAGGCATTTTTCCACTGTAAAAAACAAGCAAACAGAAAGTAAACAATTACTGACTCGCCAAACTAGTTTCTCAATTTTCTGATTATTAATGTAAATTTCATGTAAATTTAAACTCACAGCAAAGTGGATCATCTTCAGATTTTTTTTATCATTGAAATTATTCATAGTCATAAAAAGAAAGCGTTTGAGCTTGTTTGATAGTGTCCAGCATATGTGTGATCTGAAACACACTGAGGATGAGTAAACACAGGCTTGTTCTCAAGGACGCGGCTCTAATTGGTGCTGTGTGTTAGATTAAGGATGCGGGGGTTTCACTTTGATGCAGTGAAGGCCTGTGCGAAGGCCCGAGGCCGAACACTGGCGTGGGCGAAGGGAATGTTTAAGGCTTTGCCTCTGTTCTCACACTGTACCTGCCCTCAAATGTTATTACATATATAATTGGGTGCCCATTACTACAGAGACACACATCGCAATGTTCTGTCCTGAGATTAATGTCTACACATTTAGTTCCTATATGTAGAGCTTTTAACATTCATTTATAAATTAAAAAATAACGTTTTATGGATATTACTGAATATTACGTGCATCCTAGCAACAGAAGTTTCTTTGTTGTAGCTTGCTAAAAAACAAACAAACAAAAAAATGTTCCTCCGTAGCAGACAATGTGCTGTTCCGAACTGTATGAATCATCTAATAGCAATAATAACGACCGTTTGGATGTTGTGTCCAAGCCGCCACTGGTCTGGTTTACATTAGCTCAGTTAGGAATCTCATCATCAGAAATCAAACATTACAAGCATGAGAAAATGCACCAGACAAACCAGAGCAGCAAAAATGTACCAATTTGTTACAGCTTACAGACTTGAAATAGAATACAGATCAAATTTGAGTCTTGACGATGAAATGAATGTATGCCTTATAGGAAACGTTTCACATTTTCTTTGTTGTCCATTATTTGCTTGAAATTGCGATTCAATTGACAAACATTTTTCATGACCGTATCCCCAGTGGAATAACAGCAGGCCTCAAGATACTTTTGGGGTAATACTTGTAACTGAACAAAAGTGAAATACTGATGTAACAGACTCTTAGTAGATATATGCCACCAATCTGATGTGCTAAAACTTGTTTTTGAGATAATACCAGCAAAAAGTTGCTAAGATTGATATTAATGTAAGTAATATATGAACCAGATCTGAATTACACTGTAGAACCACAGTTTTAATATGATTACATATTAGTTTGTGCTTATTTGTTATTGTGAACACAGTATAGCACAACACACAGTGCACCACAGCGAAATGTGACCTCTGTATTTGACCTATTCGTGAGGGAGCAGTAGGCAGCTGACATGCAACCAGGTAGCAGAGCTTGCTCAAGAGAACCTCAGCGGTACCTTTACCGGTCAAGGACTTGAAATGACAACCCTCAGATCAACTCGCTAGCCGTTACGATATAAAAAATGTATTGTTGTCCGGTTCTCTGGCTCCAGCACTGAGCCACTGAGTACGGCTCTTAAGCACAAGTTGCACAGGGAGACTACATAAAATTCTACATAAATTCTACATAAAAGCATCTTAGAGCCATAAAGATGAATACCAAATGATAGGACTTAGATAGAGTAAGATAAAGTTTAGGGCTACAATACTAAACACAGTAAGAGAAGCTAAAACAGGACATGTAATGTATATAGTCAGTTTTGTGTTATATAAAATGTAATATACAGTACTTCCTTAATAAATTTCACTGTTCATAATTACTATATTCATAAAATTTCTATGAATAAATGCTTGACTATACAGTGCCTATTAGTTAACTAAGATGAAACATAGACTACATTTCATTCTTTTTCATCAGTAGAAAAATACGAAATCAGAAAGGGAACAATTACAGCATACAGACTTATCAAGATGGGCACAAAAGCTATTTTTCTAAGCATTAATATAGTTTTAGGAACATTTTAAACAAACATAAAAAATGTTCAAATTCAGATGCTCTTATATTTTAAATTATTGTCAATAATAAAAGAAAGCATTTGAGTATGTTTGATATTTTATGGATAATTTACCAGTATTATCTCAATGTCCCTGCTGAAGGATAATATAGCAAATACATGACTTTTAGATGGCTGTGTAGATATAAACACATCGAATTTACAGACGTAAAATCCCTTATGTAAAGATCTATGCTAAAGCCACAAAAGAAAAGGCAACAATTTTGGAAAAGTTTCTTCCCATTAGAAGTTACACAGAGCTGGTGTGAGGTTTAACGTTAAACGTCAGAAGCCCAGATCCTTAGCATTGACAGTCAGGCCTCATCGTAGCGGCCGTGGGTTTGTGAAGAGGTTAGGCCTGAGTTGCTTGGGGCCGTGTTGCCGGTACACACACTTTGGCCCATGCTCTTGACGCGACGCTCCCCCCACATCCCGAGCCGAGCCCTGCGCACCAGGCTGCAGTTCAAAGCCGGTGTATTTACTGTCAGAGTCCATTACACGCTTCCCACTGGAATCTCCTTTAACAACAGTGCGTTAGGCGAGGGCTGCAGAGCCGTGTAAGAGGCCAACAAATGAGGGATGTTTGCTGAACTTCTTTCAAAGGTTGTAGATGGCGGCTTTGATCAAGACTGTGCACGGGTGACAACTGGTTTTATTATATTTTCTGTTAGAAGATTTGGGTGTGTTTTTGTATGCTGAGGTTACACACTGAGAAAGAGGCTTCAAAGTGCCTCCAGCTGTGGATGTGTACGGAAAGACCCTCACCGTGAGGGCAACACATGAGTCTTGACCAGGCAGGTGAAATGAGAGAGAGAGAGAGAGAGAGAGAGAGAGAGAGAGTAAGAGAGAGAGAGTGATATATCTATATCTATGGTTCTGTAGGTATCAATGGCATATGTAACACATCCACAGTCAATTTGTTAAACAAAGGAACTAAACATTTTTTATAATTTTAACTTTTATAACTTTTTAACACTTAAGTCACTAATTGTTTCAGATCTGAAATATTAGCTGCTCATCATCCAAACAACTTGCAGCATATGTCCCAATCCTTGTTCAGACTGGGGTTGTGAGGTCTACAGAATTGTGAGACCAAATTTATTTGATTCAACCCAAATTAGTCAACTTATTATCTTATGAGCAAATTGTACTTTACTTGTGACATCTTCTAAATTGCCAGCTTTTATTACAGAACCTATTAATTAGATAGCAAACCAAACAGATGGTATTTGCCATTTGAGACAATGTAATACTTTTTTGATAGTTGTTATTTTTGGACTATCAAGTTAAGTGAGTGAATGATTATTTGTCATTGTGACAAAGATCACCAACATTGGAATGTGACCTCTGCATCCATAAAGGAGCAGTAAGCAATTATAGAGCAGCAGGGTAGCAGTGCCTTGTTCATAAGTACCTCAGTGGTACCTTTAACGGTCTGGGACTTAAAGCGGTCACACTTGGTGATCATGGAGCCAACTCACTAACCTTTACAATACAGGCTGCCCCAAGCCTTGGTATCAGCTTTGGAATGTTGTGTTGTTTTGTTTTCACATTTCAAAAGGTAAAGAGATGGAAATGAGCTGTTTAAAGGAAACATAATATCACATTTTTGAAAAACTCATTTTTTTTTTGCATGAAAAGGGTTAATTGGACAGCCAAACCCTAATATTTTGTTGATTGAAACACACACATACACATACAAACACACAATCTGTGAAGAATTCGTTCACTTGTTTTTCAAAGCAAAATACAGTTCCAGCAGTTGTTTTCAATATCCCTTTTCAAAACCAAAAAGAAAAAAAAAACTAGTTTCTTTCCATTTCCGCATTCTGTACACAAATTAAACATGGAAAAAACAAAAATGGGCTCTCATATTTGGATTTTTATCAAACACAAGTGGTGTGGCCTGGAAGTGGCCGTTACACGAAGAAGACTGTAAAACTGCTGAAATCACAGATGAAGAAGCTTCAAAACCACTTTAGAGTGCTGTGAAGACATAGTGAGAGCACTGTTTGACACTGGGAAAATGTATGCCAAGACTTCCACCACACTGCTGAGGTTAAGTGCTTAGAAATGTCAGTTAGAAAAAAAACAAAATGGAATATAAGTGTGTTGTCCATTTTTTCCATTACCATTCCAAAATGAATACTAAGGGCAACATGGTGGCACAGTGGTTAGTGCTGTCACCTCACAGCAATAATGTCCTGGGTTCAATTCCTGGACTTTGTGTGGTCTCCCTGTGTTTGTGTGGGTTTTCTTCGGGTGCTCCGGTTTCCTCACACAGTCCAAAAGCACGCACTATAGGTTGACTGATTACTCTAAATTGCCCCCCTTAGGTTGGAATGTGCGTGTTTGTGACCAGAGTTTGCGGTGTGTTGGCACCCACTCAGGGTTGGTCCTCACCTCACGCCCAAAGTCCTGGGGTAGGCTCCAGTCCCCACTGCCTCCAATGGGATTAAGTGAATCAGATTAAGAATAGATGAAACGAATACCAAAAATACATCTTTTTTGGGTTTTGTTTTTTTAGTATTAATTTGAAATACGTATGAATAATACATGGATTCAACACACATTTTAAATACATAGTGTCACCCAGAGAAGAATGGTTCCTCAGAAGGTTTCTACCACTTTTGCTCTGAAACACTTTTAGTTTTCTTCTTTTTGATTTTAATGATAATGTTAGAAGACAACAGTCTATAATCTCTAACTAAATGTTATGGTATTGTTTGTCAGGAAGTCTTATGTGCAAACGAACCCTGCCTATGTAAGTGCATTTGGGACCCCCAAAGTGAAAGCAGTAAGCTGCTTTCAAGACAATAGCTCAGCAATCAGCCAAGTGCCCTCTTTCTGTTTATCTTTATAAAAATATGTAACACGCAGACATGTAATTTTGGAAAAATACAGAGAACAGGGACCTGGGAGCACCTCCTGAAACACAGAAGCCAGCACAATTCCTTATTCAAGCAAATGCACTTTATAGTTGTCACTTTGTAGCACGTATTGAATTAACAATCTAACATAACTGTAGTCCTTGACTTACTCTTTAGGGGTTTTGAACAAAAAAATATGTACAGCTACTTTGTGATGATGGCTGCTAAAAAAGTGCTATTCAAATAAAACTGAATAAAATGCTGTGCAACAATCACAACTGCAGGGTCATTTCCATCAGTTGTCTTATCTAGTAACTAATTTACATAAGATTTCACATATGAAACTGACTGTGGAACTTTATTTAAAATATAAACATCACTCACCAATTCTAAACCTGAATCCACGGGCCTCCAGGTGATCAAAACAAGTCATTAATGAGGTTTGAACATAGCAACGTATCAAAGTCCACCGTCTAAACAAGGGAAGTTTCTTTCAGTGCAGTTTCCTTTTAATAAAAGCCAGAGAATTTCAGTAGAAAAACTTGTTAATATGAGCTGGAATTGTAAGTGGTAAAATTGGCCTGAAACCAAAGCTGGCCAAGGGCCCACGTCTGTCTCAATGAAAGCTGCCTGGACATGGAACGGCTTTGAGTGAAAATGTTATAAAAATGCATAATTTGAAACATCTTTTAAAAATGTGTTTCATTTGCATACTGCTGAGAGCTGTCTGTTCTGAAAGGTTCTCATGTTTTTTGATTACTTTACATGTGACAGAATGTGAACATGTTTGTAATGTAGGCAATGTAAATTCATGTTCTGCTCAAGCTCAAGCTGTATCTATAGTAGAAGTGACTCAACAGAGCAAACCAACAAAAAGGGCTAATTAAAAGTCAACCTGAGCTTCCAGCAGCGTGTGTGGGATCATCAGGTCTGTCATGGCCTATTGTCAGGCTGACGATTATCATAGAATAGATTTTGACTAGCATCATATTTTAAAGTCAAATGAAACCGCCCGGATTGAGTAAATTTGGTCCCTCAGCACAACTCCTGCTGCTGCTGCTTTGAAAGTGAGTGTGGAGTGCAGTGGTTACGAGAGGGATGGACAGAGATAGCAAGATAAAGCAAGCACTCTGACACTGGACCTTCCTACAAGTGACTTATTAAACACAAACTGCCACATGCACCAAATGCACCAATTTTTTTTTTTTAGTATTTTTACTTTCAAATAAGTATGCATTGGATTAAGTAATGTACAGCACTATGTCATATCTCCCCCCAAACATTTCCTTAGATGGCCACCGGAGGGCACCTCTGCCCTGTCTAGTGTCTGTCTTGTGTGGTATGTCAGTCATTTCTCTCTGTCCTGCCACGTTGTGTTCTGATTGGTTAGCCCTCCCTTTTCTGGTTAATGATCAATTTAGCATGTCCCAGCTTAGTCCTTTGTTCCTACCTTAACATGCTCTGCTTGTTTATCGGTCCAATTATTTTAGTTTACTTGTCCCCACCTCCAGTTACCTCTGCTCTGTTAATTTATCGGTTTAATATTAAGTATCTTATTTGGTTTAATCAGCTAACTTAGTGTTTATATCTGTTTTAGCACAGTTAGACCCCTATTTAGGCATGTCTCTCCTCCTTGTGTTCATCGCCCCAGCGTTGCACCTATCCCACACTGGCGAGCTCTGTTCAGTTTATTTCAAGAGTGAAGACTTTCAGTTTGTTGTTTTCTGGTCATCGTGCCAGATTTCTTTTGCTTGTCTGAATAAAAACAATGCTTAGCAGAAGTGCCTTCAGTTCTGTACTATTGTATGTAACATGCTACACATAAATCATGGCAGAGTAGCCTAAAAAAGAAGTCTGACATTTCCAGATCAAATCACATCTGGCTGAGGAAATAAAACATAAGCAGCAGATTCGACTCCTTCTTTTGGTGTTAATGATAATTAGGTTGTGAGGTCATGAACTGAGATACTATTTCATATTTGTCCTTTTCCCCATTCACCTGAATGTCTGGTTTTTGTTGGGCACTTAAAATCAACAATTAAAGAGAAACTAGTGCCTTAAACTTTAACAGTATTTTTACTTCTATTTAAAAAATGCAATATTTTAGTCATGTAAGTCTACTTTTCACCCCATGTGTTGCTGAGCATCTCAAGCACACCTTGGTGAGGTCATACCCGTTAAGAGTATGTATACCACTCATGCTCAAACCTGTACATTTGCAGTTTTTTGAGTATCATTATATATTTTTGTGTAATTAGATTTCGCTTTTCAATGTGCATGAGACTTCACAACCTTCAGTAAATATATCAATAACAGCCATCAAGAAAGTGACCTTTAAAAAAGATTTTTGCTATTCTATTTTCTTAGCATGATAAGCAAACAATCTTAATTGTGTATTTACAGAGTTTGCTGAAAGATCTTTCCAGCCTGAACCTGAAACTAATTAGGTGTTCCTGTTTGGTCTTACTGGAGGCCATGCTTTTTATAAAGGACACAGTCTTCCCTTTAATGACATTGACCACGCATGATAAAAACCTAAAATCATGTAAAAACATTTCCTTTTAATGATCTCACTATAGTAGAACTACAAACAACAAAGACAAATCACAGGCCGTGGTCATCTGGGGGCAATTTTGTGGTTGCAAAGATCAAATGTGTCCTCACACACACACCTGGGGGCCACAAATACACATGCAGGTTTGTTACTGGTTCTGAGATTTGTCCGTGTTGAGGTTTTGTGGGGACCTTGTTGTATGTGTGGGCTGCTCCTCATGAGAAAAAATCTACTTTTAAAGAAAAGGATGCAAACATGGAGCTAATTCCTCCTGCGTCACTAAAAATCATGCCTTGACTCCATTGCAACAGTTTTGCCATGCTCATCCACAGCTAGACACCCTTTGAAGCCTCTTTCTCAGTGTGTAACACAACAGATAAAATACACACTTCAATCTAATTTATAATAAAACCAGTTGTCACCAGTGAATAGCCTTAATAAAACCAACTGTCTACAACCTTTGAAATTCAACAAACATCCTTCTCAAACAACCTTTTGTTGGTCTCTGAAATCCACGGGAATATAGCTATAGACCAGTGTACACTGTACTAGAGACAAGGACGGTATAATTAATCAGTTCTGAACTGGAAATGCAACAAATGAAAATTTTCACATTTTACAAACTTTTAAGCCTACTAAATAAGCTTATGTATCAAAACTATTCAATCTTATTAATGCTACTAATTACTGAAGACAATAAAATTTGACACCTGATTTATTATGTGTGGGAGGAACAGAATGACTAAAACCTCTGCCCTTCCAGCTGTGAACCCACAGCTCCCCAGCCAAGGTGGGGTCAAAGATCACAGCAGTGAAACACTATCCAAAAAGAGCAAGATAAGCATTGTTTAGAGTAGATCCGTGACTCAG
This sequence comes from Distichodus sexfasciatus, assembly GCA_032718565.1. Lineage (NCBI taxonomy): Eukaryota > Metazoa > Chordata > Actinopteri > Characiformes > Distichodontidae > Distichodus > Distichodus sexfasciatus. The sequence continues at coordinate 158,784 of JAVGVS010000005.1, forward strand.
AGGAGTAGCATTACATTAAAAAAGCAGCTATTAGTCAGGAAGGAAAATCAGCGTTCCGTTCAGCCAGATCCACATTGCTCCAACCTCCGTCTTAATGATGCAGGTGGATGGGGCTAATTATAAACACACCCTTATAATGCCTCAAAGAACATGAGGGGATGAAGAAAGAAAGATGAATAAATAAATGGAAAACGAAAATACCACGGCTCACAGATGGCGAGCATGACGCCTCGATTTGTGGAAGATGGATAGTGAGCGAGAGACAGATACTCCTGCCTCATCACAATAAAGAGAGAGACAGAGACGGATGGAGTCGGCTATATGCATATGCCAGCATGTTCTCTCTTACTCTCTCTCTTTCTCTCTCTAGTCTTATATACACTGTGTATATTTTCCTTGCATTGCCTCTCTTTTCCTCTGGTCTTTGTCAGTACATTCTTTCTCTGTCATCTAACCAGTCATCCATCAATCCATTCTTTATCTATCTAAGTGATCAGTTCTGTCAATTTATCTGCCTGTCCATTTGTCCATCAAAAGACCAGCTGTCCATCTGTATGTATCATGATTGAGAAACAAATTTCTATCACTCTATCTATCCATCTATCCATGCATTCATTCATCCATCCACCATTCTATCCATCTGTCTGACTATGTTTACTCTGGGACTTGTGCCTCTTCTCTCTCCCTCACTCTTCAGAGGAAATGGAGGGACAGAAGGATTGAGGGATGGAGGAAGGACCACCGCTATGACAGAGCAACTGCCACAGAGCACCAGCAACAGTTGCCTTGGTGACCATTTCAGAAGCAGTAATTACCATCTCGGCCGAGCGTCTACACGCAGGAGCCATTATGAGCACCGCTGCCCTTTCATGTGCCTAGATGGAGGGACCACCGCAGGTTAAGTGGGAGCTTGCAGGTGGATGCGGATCCACGCCCCCCCACAGCTAGCTTTTAGGCCAGCGTTTAAGTTCATTTGAGGTGAGCTAAGTTACAAAAGAGTTTCTCCAAGAGTTACCACTGACCTGAAGTCCAGATTTTTACATCACAGAGTCGTGCTTCAACTGGAATTTATCCTAAAATCAAAATGAAATTGTTTTATTTTTAAATAATAAGCAATCAACGTCCAAAATCTTGATTGAACTTATCTTTTATCTTTTCTAGATGCCCAAAGGGCAAAGTAACTCCACCTGGATGAGGCTCAGCAGTCATTCTGTACCACTGCACTTACCACACGTTAGCTAAGGTGCTGAAGGGGCAGGTGAGAATTCAGCAATCAGAGAAAGGGAACGATTATCAATTAACATTGAACAGACACTCTTATACAGAGGAATTTTCATTTCCTAATTACAGGGACAGTCCCCTGGGGGCACCTAAGGGTAAGGGACTTTGCTTAGGGGCCCAATGGCAATTTAATACTTTTCTGCGTTTTACACCACCAATCTCCAACATGGTCATGCTACCAAATTCAAATGAGGAAACTACATTTGATTCAGTCAATGGTCTGCGACATTGAGATCCACCCAGACCACATGATGGCTCCCCTGTTGGAGCCATTAACACCTGAACAGCTGCAGCCAGTTAAACGAGTTGGTATCATATCCAAGCACTGGCCAGGACCAAACTTGTAAGATTCAGAGGGATTTCCAAGTCTGAAGTGAAGGTCGAATGACTGTTTGCTATTGTCCTTGTTATTGTCCTAAACATCTGTTCTCCAGTCCAGTTTCCACTAGCCCTTCATAAATTATCAGTTTTTGACTGTAGAAATCTTCTTGTCTGGATATTTTTGGTCTTGGGCCTCTGCCAGTTACACTGACATACATAGAAAGTCCAGGAACAAGCCTGTGTCTTAATACTTGTAACTGCTCAACACACATTTTTCTGTCTCTACAAAGTCAGTGTCACTGCTGTGTTGAGAAGACCTACATAATATCACATCAACTAGACCTCTGTAGTCCCAAACTCACCAGTGGTCAATATGTAACCGAAAGATTTTATAGTTTGTTTTGTCTAGTTTGTTCACTTCAAAAATGCAAGAATTATATGTATTTCCTTAAAGAAATGTGCAGTAGGTACAAAGTAGGTACTCTTAATAAAGTGGCCGGAGTCCATCTGTCTGCTTTGAGCCTGTGCAGAAACTGAACTTTCACATTCCCCAATCCCCACATGCAACCTTATAGACTTCTTTGAGCTGCTCTGTTAACTTATTTCATCTGCACTGCTCTGACCTTTCTTCTTTGATGAAAAAATCCAGATGTTAAAAGTCAAAGAGCTCAGCGCTAAAGGGGAAGCGGGAGAATTCTCTCCCACAGAGAGTCAAACAAGAGATTCGACTTCAGCAAAACCTCAATCTCTTCATAACCTGCTGTACGGGCCGGGTGAAAAGCACCAGGCCCTGCTCTCGCCGCTGACCTAACAGCTGTTAACATGCGAGACACAAAATCATTACTAAACATTTGGACAACTGCTAATCCGACAGCCGCTCAAACTCCTTCCAGTCTGGACGTTTATTGTAAAACAGAGCCAAATGAGCTATTTCTACTCAGCACCATTTTATCAAATTTTAACACAGTTGTGAATAGAAACTGGGGGGATTTAGGAGCAATTTTTCAGAGGCAGATTAAGCCCAGCTATAAATAGATTTCCGTGCAAGTTGGATTTATTAATTCACCACTGACTGCAACACGAACTGCAAAGGAGAAATCTGAGAGAAGCAACTTCATTTACATTACATTTTTAATCATTTGGAAGAGACTCCTACACAGAATACTACTTTTGCACATACCAATGGCATGCATTAGAACATTGTGGAGTAGAAAACCCATCAGAAGTCTGAATAAGAACCTCACACACTCTTAGGTTAGTTCATGCTTGAAATGAAATCCTTCATATTTGGGGCTGAGCACCAACAGCATCCGGGTTTATTTATTCTTCTCTGTTGTTCTGTTTCTGAGTAATGAAAGTGTAGTCAGGCAGAGGAAGATGACGTCAAACTGGTAGAAGAACGGCCAAGAAAACATATTGAGAAGCACACTGCTTTGACAACCATGTAACCCTACGAGGTCATGAAGAGTCAGAGTCGAGAAAATGGCTAAACAACAACTCATCCGTCCTCGACAAGTTATTTGATTTGATTTCACTCAGATGTTGTTTGAAGTATGATCTGTGGCTGATAGAGTTCCATTTCGTGAAGCAATATATTATTATAAAAATGGCATTCCTTAAATGATTCTCTCAAAGGACCTTCTCATTTCTCTCAGCTTCACAAAAATGCTTTTAATTTCAGTCCAACAGAAGGGTCAAAGCATCCACTTTCAACAGATGTTACTGCAAACTGCCTTTAAAAAACACATTAGGTGTTTATTCAGTGCTAAGACTTTACAGTGAACACAGCTCACAGTGTTAGTCATACTGCATTTTGAGATAACAGATGCTCCTGTAAACTTTTGCCTAAAGGCATAGGCTAAAAAAGAACAAACATGATTCTTAAAAATAACTGCCTTAACTTGAATGAGTAAAACACATGAAAGAAGAAATTAAGGGTTTTTATAGGGCTTATTTAAGGTGTGGCCGCACTAACACAAAATTTTTTCTTTGCAGTCAAATCACAGTTACAGAGGATGCGGTGTTTTGTTTCAAGACAATGCTGGAGCAGCAAACAATTACAGTGGCCTGGTAATCAAAGTGTGAAGTAGACTAGCTAACAATGTCTTAAAATGAAGCATAATTTGCTTTGAACATTCGTAAGCCATTTGTTTGCTCTCTGCCAGCTGTGCAGATTCTTTCTTGTTAGTGCATTTATATGCTGGCAGTCAAGAATTAAAAGAAATCAATTGCTACAGTACAGCTGGGTAAGAGCCAAGGCGAAATGTGAATGATTTTTTGTCAATGTGAGCACACAACACCACACGGGAAGCACAACATAATGAGACCTCTGTGAAGGAACAGGAACTAGCACCTCAGTTGTACATTTAACAATTTGGGATTTGAACTGATCACAGGAGCAGCTCCCTAACTATTACACTGCGGTCAACGCTGCCAAAGCCAAATTGTGAATCTGCATTGAAAAATTCACTTTACAGCAGACATTATAGTGTGAACGTAACTGTTCAGATTTCATGCAGTTGAACTTTGACTCCAAATTTTTTTCAAACATGTATCACAAACGGGCGGCACGGTGGTGCAGTGGTCAGCGCTGGCACCTCTCAGCGAGAAGGTCCTGGGTTCAAGGCCTTGGGGTCTTTCTGTGTAGAGTTTGCATGCTCTCCCTGTGTTTGCGTGAGTTTCCTCCAGGTGCTCCGGTTTCCTCCCACAGTCCAAAGGCATGCAATATAGATTAATTGGCGGCTCTAAATTGGCCCCTATAAGATGTGAATGTGTGTGTGATTGTGTGAGTGTGTGTGCCCTCTGGTGTGTTGGCGTCTGCCCAGGGTTGTTCCCCGCCTTTTGCCAGTAAGGCTCCGGTCCCCCCACGACCCCAGTGGGAATTAAGCGGTTCAGATAGTGTATGAATGAATGAATGTATCACAAACCAGTAAATCAAGGTGTGCTCCATTAATCACAGTGATGCTGATGCGGCTTCTCTATATTACATCTGTTCTAGCATTTCAAAATAATTATTTGGATTGCATTAACATTTTAATAACGTTAGTTCTCCCTAAAGATTAGGCCTGTTAGTCTCATAAAGTCAAGTAGCCTTTAAGAGAAAAGCTCCTTTCATAAGCTTGCTCATTAAGTCCATTAAGTTCGACGAAAGTCCCTTTAATAACATACAGGCCGAGAGGACGACATCTGTTCAACTCAGGAATGTCAGACAGTAACACAAAGATGAGTGTGAGAAACATCGGCAGAGGCCAATGCAATTACAGAGTAATCTTAATAAATAGCGGGAGGTAATTCTGCCCGCCGCGTTATGCGTCTACATTTGTCACGTCTTGATTAAAGCGCGTAAGGAATGTGCTCTCTGTGTCTAATGTGGACAATGCAGCCTAATGTCTATTGATTACACATCATGTCGCTGTAATTACACTGCAAACATATAGACCTCCATAGCGACATCTCTCCCTCAATTTCTCTCGGACTGTTAGTCTTGCCGTCTTTCCCTTAACTTTCAGCTGTCACTCTTTTCAGTCTTTTTTCTGTACCTCCTCCCTCCTGCTCCCTTTGTTGCTTCCGTATAGCATGAAATGTGAAAGATAGGATGGACTTTCTGCCGTGGTGCTTCAAATTGATCAAGACTGTCCCCATGAGTGAATAATTATTCGTCATTGTGAACACACCACACCACAGTCCATCACAGCACACGAAATGTGACCTCTGCATTTGATGCATCCGTGAAGGAGCAGTGCTCAGCTTTTTTGGCAGCACCCAGGGAGCAATGCTTGGGACTGGTGCCTTGCTCATGGGTACCTCAGTGGTACCTTTACCGATCCTTGACTTTAACAGGTGACCCTCCGATCATGGGGCCATCTCTCTAAACCATTATGTTATCACCTGCCCCAAATACTTATTTGAAACATGGTGCGAGACCACTTTTTTATGTCCGACACCGAAATTGTAAATTTGGATATCTGCCGATACGATACAAATCCGATACAATATCTGAGTCTTTCTTAAACTGAAAATAGAAAATAATGCTTTAAGCAAAACATACAGACTGAGATTATTCTGTTATACTTAAGGAAATACTTGACTTAAATGCTGCTTCCTAACTAAAATGAGGTAATAATAACACACTCATATACAGTATATGCTAAATTATATATTGTTAATATAACATCTTAAAAATTATTCATTTAGGCGCAGTCCTGTAACTTTGTGATGTCCCTAATCCTGCGGTGCTTAAACCGTCAGGAACACTGCGTTTGTGAGTGAGAGCTGGTGTTGGTAAGGAAATTAAATAGTATAATCGCCTGATTTGCTTTTAAGATTGTTGTGTTGTGTTGCTTGTTCTGCTCATTGTCACATCAATATGTACGAATTAGTGTGAATGTTAAACAATAAACCAGCTTTACCGCAGTGCCACCTCCCATGCATAACGAGTTGACCGTGCATGCATTTACAGATCGGCTTCATAGATACGCAATCCAGCTATCTGAGTCGTTATCGCACCAATATCCGATCCATGTACTGGATCGGTGCCATCTCTAATTTATTTTAGTTTTTCATTCGCATTTTGTATTTCTTGTAAAGAAAATGCAAATTCATGCTTGGTTTTCCCAGGCTCGAAATCACTAGTAAAAATGACGTGTTGATATAGAGGCTGTGAAATTGTCAGGCTCATGGTTTATAGATGCTAAATAATTATAAATAAATTATAACACATTTGGTAATCTGTTATTTAAGTACATGTTACAGAGAAATAAACTGTAATAAAATAATTTCTAAATATATTGTCTAAATGAATCTATTTATTTATGCTATTTATTGATAAATGTGTATTACATAAAATGTATGTAGTATATTTTATTACACCGTAATCACTGATTTAACTGCGAATGTTATTACAATGATGAAAATCTCCACAATTGTAATAATTGGCCCTGTGTGGCAGCGGTGTGGAGCTCCATGCGAATGCTGCATGATGAAAGCGGGTTGTGTTGGGACAACAGCATCTCACGTAGGTAAGAAGAGGGTTTTTTTTTGTGGAAGTGGTGAAGAAGTGATGTCACGGCAAAGAAGTGGAGCTATATACATCCTCTTCTGACCAATATCCATTAGTCTCTTCTCTTAAATCAATCCACTCTCCTCCTTGTCTCTCATCTTCTCTTTCTTCTTTCTACTCTCCTCTCTCTACCATCTCTTGCAATGGTTGGCTTGTTTCTCCAAATGCCCAAACTCTGTCTGTTCGACTGAGCTGTTGTGCAACAGGTTCTATCTCGCTCTCTCATACACACACTCTTTCACTCTCTCTTTTACTCTCGCTCTCTCGCTACTCTTACTCCACTGTGAAATCTTGTTCCTGCTTTCATCCGACCCTTCACCTCCATTACTCCATCCTTTTTGTGTCCCCTTTTTCTCTCCTTTGCCTTTATTAAGCAGTCTGCGTTAAACTGAAGATCATACGTGAGGTATGGATGGTGTGGGTGTGTGAGTGTGTGCATATAGCTATCCTTTTAATACAACTGTCACTCCTGACCTACTGATTTGATTGCTGTTTAACCAGCATTTCTATAAATTTCTATCAACAGTGTATCCAAGTCTTTTAGAGCAGTTCCAATTAATATTTGCCATTGATCTCTCACCTCGTTTGCTTTAAGTCGATAAAAGGACAGTTATTTACATTCATCTGTATGTAATTTTAAACCATGCTACATCTCAATAAGTTTAGATGAAAAATTCAAACCAAACCAACTATTGGATGAACTATTGGATGAAAAACGGAAGAGTTATTATCAAACGCAACCGAATTGTAATGACATAAACATGCAGCAAAACCAGTGCCGCTAAAGTCTTTCCTATAAACATGCCGACTGAACTGATTTTTTTCATGTGACCATGGCACACTAAATAACTAACAACCAGGAAAAAAGGGGGAAAAGAAAATCAGTAATAAGGTTCAAGCTGTCGCCCACCTCCCCCCATCACACTACAAAGGGAAATAAAAAAGGGCGCCATTAAGTCAATTTGAGCCAAAGTAATTTTCTTTTCTTTGCTTTGGAGGGTCCTTAACAAGAGCCAGTAGGATGGAGGGAAAAAGGGAGAAGAGAGAGAGAGAGAGGGAGAGAGAGAGGGAGAGAGAGTGATGAAGGGACGGGCGCACAGAAAGAGAGGAATAGAGGGAGGGTGAGTCTGAGTAATTGTGCCCAACCCAGACTTCCGTTCCTAACCCACGCCGAGCTCTGATAACCCTCCACCCCATGCCACACGGCCCTTGAAGAAAAGCATGCTGGGACGGGGTGTGAATGAAAACCCGCGGAAGCCCTCCGGGTTGCCATGGTGACAAGATGCCTCCAGGGCCGAGCTCCACAAAGCGGGTACGGAGCTGGGGTGGGTTTGGCTACGTGGAGATGATTGTGCATAGATGGACAGGTGGACATATGGATGGATGCATGGATAGACAGACAAAAAGACAGCTAAAAATGTAGAACAATTGTATACGGTATCTGTGTGTGTGTGTGTGTGTGTGTGTAAGACAGAAAGAGATGGAGAGCAAGAGAGAGAGACAAAAAGAGAGAGAGGGAGCAGGTAAAACAAATAAACTAAATGAAGTAAACATAACCTGTGTGTGTGTGTGCATGCTGTGTGCGTGTGTGCGTTTTTTTGCGGACAAATTTCAAACGGGGCAGTTGGCGGCGTAACAGTAGGGTGTTCGCCCCATGATCAGAAGGTCGCAGTTTTGAGTCCAGGGCCGGTAAAGTTACCACTGAGGTACCACTGTCCCCAAGCACTGCTCCCTGGGCGCTTGTTAGCTGCCCACTGCTCCTTGCTGGATGGGTTAAATGCAGATGTCACATTTCATTGTGTTGCACTGTGTGCTGTGCTGTTTTGTGTCCACAATGACAAATAATCACTCACTTTCACTTCAAATTGGGGATCTCTCTAACTTGTATGAAAAAAATTTTGATCCCCATTTGGTTTTCACTATTATTTCTTTTGTATTAAAAATGAATTTAGGGAAATTAAAAGAGTTAATAATTTCCCATTTTATTAGAGAGTTGATTATTTGAGTCGGAGGATCGAATTCACCTTGGCATAGATGGAAGCAAGAATCTTCCGATCACGGGGTGAACACTCTAACTGCTGCGCTACTAACTGCCCCTACTGATTACTGATGTTATGGTCAGGGATAGATTTAGGGGCAGGGATAGGCTTATTCAGCTCTAGTGATATTTTAATCTACGGCATGTGCCCTGCAGTATAGTGAAGTAAAAGTATGTGTGTGTGCTGTGTGAGTGTGACTATGGATGTGTGTGCGCCAGAGATTTGAGGAAAACAGACAAACAGATGCTCCACCCCTCCAGCTGTGAAGCACTTCAACAGACAAAGTTTGGTTCTGACAGGTGTGCACAAACACACACACACACCACACCACACACACACCACACCACACCATGCTCAGTACAGCGATGTTTCTCTCTGCTCTAACGCAGCTGACTCAGTGAATGATCAAACAATATTTATGAGCTCAAGTTCCATTGAATAAAAGACAATCATTCTACAAATTATGATCTGGAGTCTAACTGACCAAAATGTAAACCCACTACTAACTTCGGTTATATAAGTTTTATAATAGAAAATTAAAGCAAATCAGTTATACAACTTCATTATTAAATATTAATGTTATTCAATAATGTAAATCTGTTTTCATTTAGATAATGATACGACTGTGGTACAAAATCTCAATCTACAAAGGTCCTGATAGTTCAGGGCAGTTGGTGGTGTAACGGTAGGGTGTTCGCCCCGTGATCAGAAGGTCGCAGGTTCGAATCCAGGGCTGGTAAAGTTGAGGTACTCATGAGCAAAGTACCTATCCCCAAGCACTGCTCCTCAGGCGCTTGTTAGCTGCCCGCTGCTCCTTCACGGATGGGTTAAATGCAGAGGTCGCATTTCGTTGTGGTGCACTGTGCTGTGCTGTGGTGTGTTCACACCGTCAAAATAATCACGCAATAAAAAAAAAATATTACTGACTAAAAGAAACGGTAAAATGTAAGTAAATGGTAAGGCAGAGAAACAGTGTTCTCCTCAGGCCAACTCCCAACTGTTACACTACCAGCAGCTAGCAAAGTGTTCCAAATTAAGCAAGCAACAAAAAAACAAATCAGGTGTTTTCCTAGACACCTTCACTGACATCACCGAAAGCTAGTTGTGTCCTCTTTGCCGACTTTAAACTTTGCATTAAACTTTTAAGAAGTTATTCTCATTAAACCCATGTCTGGTTTCTGGAGACTATATACACTGAGAGTCTAAAATGAAGTCTCTTATCTCTACAACATTTTCTTAAATCAGAACAAAAAAGTGCTAAAGCATCACCTCTGTGTTCTCGCTTATATGTAGCAATCTACCAAAATGTCTAAATAATATGCATTTTTTTTCTCGCCTGCTTTTCTCAAAAGTTAGTAACCCATTCAGGCCTCTCGGGTCCGCCTAGCTCCTCCGTAACTGGGCTTTTAATAACCCTTAGTCTCAAGGCCATGAACCAACCTGTCAGGTGATTTAGGGACTCTAAGTGGAGTTCTGCGCCATTTAAGCAAACAGGGCTTGAGTGAGGAGCGGCACTGGCGCGGCGATGGCGGGAGGAAGATGAGTGGATGAGGAGCATCAATCCCACAAGCACTTCAGAGCTGGCACGAGGCCGCAGGGAAGACTCTCTGGGCTTCCAGAATCTGCTTATTGTGCTGGCTGTAAACACGGCCCTGGGTGTCTTGTTATCTCTGCAAACACTGCTGGAGAGGAGAGAGAAAGAGACACCCTCTTCCATGTTTCTGCCTCAGGGCCAGACAAACCATCCAGGCCGGGTGGAGTGTATATATATATATATATATATTATATATATATTTAGTTCTTTTTTACCCCTGCTAAGATAACAACATACCCGAGCTGACGATTCAGGAACCCGATTTGAGTGCCACTCACACTCAACACTGCTGACAGGAAAACTCCCAGCCAGTAACGAAGGTGACACGGTGGGCCAGCTCTTGAGCCACACCGAGTGCTGGTTAATTACAAATGGTGACACTCGACACAAAGTCAACAACGGAGCAATTGGGAGGAAATGAAGTTTTACAAACTCTCAGTCATTTGCCTTAAGGGTGGGTTAAAGCAGGTTTTATCTCTGTATTTGCCTTCGCATGGGTGAAACAGTTTGGCCCAAATCATGATGATTTGATGAAAAAATTGTGATGCACCAGCTTGCTAGTTTGAAGTAACGGTTAAATATATAGTCGTAGCTAGGATTTTGTGACTTGATTTATCTTTGTAGCACCAGCTTACAACTTTCTAACCAGAGCTAGGTTTTAATCTTCTATTTTTATATATTTCTATTTTTACATATTTGTAGCAATGTCAACTGGTGCTGTTTTACTGATGTGATTGTAGTCTTAAAAGTTCAATCAGCGTCGGTTTCTAGCCTGTATGGTTGGGCTTTGGCGCCCCCTATACACCATGACTCCATCACGCCCCCTGCCACGCCCTTGCTCCACCCATCTCACCCCACTACTGGCAACAAAAGAAAACAAAAGTTAAATTAACTGTGTATTTAACAGTCACTGTCACAACTTATAAAACACACAAATATAACACTATATACAATCTTAATAAATATAAAAAATACACAGTCACAAATACCAAAACAAAAACAGAAAGATAATATACAGATACAAATAAAGAAGAAAATCGAATTACTTAATTGTCCGCTACCTGATAGATTTCGCCTGCTCTAGTGGGGAGACCTCAGGTACACCTATCCCCGTCCCCTCCCCCGCCCGACACATCTCCCACCACCTCTGTGAGATCTTTCCAGCTAGTAGATCCTGCTCACAAAATAGCAGGGCGTCCAATCCGACCCACACAGTGACATGGTATCATTGACAGATGTGTTAAAGGGCAATAGAGAACCAATCTCACAAATGTAAAGAACATTAGAGATTTTTTCTCAAATGCTCATGTGGTCCCCTACAACATGCCGCCCGAAATGGGCTTTCGGCCAAGGGAATATTGTTCTGAGTGTGACCCTGACCTCTTGTTTGTCCTTTGTTCCTTGACCTCTTGTTTGTTATTCCAGTGGTCTTCACTAGTTTTACTTCAACCATGATTTAATCAATAGACTTTCTGACTTTAAAGTGATGAAGAAATTCCTCACTCTCCACCACAAGATGCTGAAAACAGATCCAAACTAAACTTTAAAGTAAATCATCAATGAAAATGTAAAATTTTTAGCCATAATAATAGAAAATTTTAACAATACAGATTTTTTAACCTTATTAGAAAAGTATCTTTCTTATTGGTTATATAAGTTATATCTGTATAATAAATGTATTTTTGACCAACTATGACCGCTAATGAGAACGTACTCATTGCACAACCTTATAAGATTAGCTATTACGGCATTATTACAGAGTTATTACTGATTCTTAAACTATGGCTCATGATGAGAGAGACTAAACCATGTGTCACAAAAAGCTCCACACATTGTGCAAGTGCTTGAATCCCAGCATGTGGGAGTGAGGAATTAATACAATTTTTAAAAAGAGACATTTAAAACGTACCCAGTCTTGCCCAGTGTAGTTGATATGCTCGAGTGAAGCACTAATTTGCAAGCAGTAAAGCAAAGAACTGGTCATAAAAGTTCCCATTCCTGGATTCACTTCTAGGACCTTCGAGGTGCTTTTTATCCACTTATGAAGGCGCGATATCAGACCAGCTCCCTCAGGACAAAAGCACGAATGGCTCTGTCAAGAATCTTTTTCATGCCTACTAAGCTTTCATGGCATAATCACAAAAGGACTTTTAAGGAAGTCTTACACTCTTTCAGAGCCATTGGCCGGAAGGTGTTTTAAGCCCGCCAATGAGGTGGCTGCTCCTTTATCCGGGGCCGCAGCGGTGACTGATATCGGATTTGGCTGCTTGCACTCGGCCCTGTCAGCCCCCAACACACACGCGCTTCATATCAGAAATACAAAATCAATAAGCTGCCGCTGGGAACATGGCACTTAAGCGAAGACGAGTCTGCTTTTGTGCAGGTGTGTGGTATCTCATCTCATACCCTTGTTAGGCACTAACGTGTAGTATAAGGGATTACAATTTCCTGGACATTAATAAAATTACAGTCAGTAAACCAATTAATGCTGCTTTAATGGAAGGCAATTTGTTTTCTGTCCTAACTAGACTCACTATGACGTCACATGGACAAGCAGAAGGTCAGAACACAGAGATACTAGTAAGTGAGTGATTATTTGTCATTGGGAACAGTGCACCGCAACAAGATGTGACCTCCGTATTTGACTCATCCGTGAAGCAGCAGTGGGCAGCTAATGTGGGCAGTGTTCAGGGAAAAAGCTTGGGGATGGATGGTACCTTGCTCGTGTGTACCACAGTGGTACCTTTACGGGCTTGGGATTTGAACTAGCAAGCTTCCAATCACAGCAACTCAATGACTTTTGCAGTATCACTGCCCCAAGCCAAAAACTAAAGAAAATGATGGGGGGTAAGGAAGCAGGAAACAAGTATTTATTCCAAAGTACTGTCACTACTGTAAGCATGATGTAGTCAAAGAGTACTTGGCCTCATTCATTAAGATCTTCTCAAGCTCTCTCTAACATTTGTTCTTAAATGAAAGACTATGTTGGATTCATGCCTTAACATACTTTAAAAAATGGTGTGGTACCAACCAAATGTTTTCATGTAGACAGCAAAATATCCTGTAATTTTAGGCTTGAAGAAAATCCAATAAGGTAATATTTTGCACAAACTGGCATGCACCTTGTAAAAGAGTTCTCTTCAGCATTCATAGATTCTGTTCTTACCCACGAATCAAATGGTTGGTGAATTGGCACATGTTGTTAACTGTGTCCCTGCACCAAAACCAACTAAACACAAAAAATACAGCATCAGATTAATCGAAGTCTCAGACACCGAAGCGTTGCACTGATGTGGGGGAACATTTGCAAATGACGTTTTTGAGCATTTGTCATTGTGAGAACAGCACAGAACACAGTGCACCACAATGAAAGGTGAAGGAGCCACCTCAAACACATGTTTTTTAAAACGTCCTCCAAAGTGAAGATTGGATTCTGTAGCAATGTGTAAATGATAGGTCCAAATGTATAAAAAATGTGTTTATAAAAATGTGTAAACAGGCCTTTTTTAAACCAAATGTCATGTAAAGCAATCAAAAATAATCATATAAAAATGCATATATAAAATTATCTGCATATGTGTAAACAGGCCTTAAGAAAGTCATTTATTACTCTTCTAGACTAACATGTCCAACGATTGTCCAACTGCTACATTTATGAAACTGTAACAAGCTGAAATATGGAAAAAACAGGAGAGAAATAAACAAAGTTGCTACTGAAAATGGATTGGGACATGGTTTTAAAAGAAAAGCTCTTATTAAAATGCCGAGTGAGATATTCAGTATGACATTGCTTTAATGAAGGCATGTAGACACAAACTGGATTTTGTTTCTCTGGGACTTCTCCGTGATTTGTGACTTTTATTTAGTGGTAATGAAGAGATGAGTCATTTGATCTCTCTGTCGCAGGTTTCTGTTGTAAACATTCATGTTGATGAGCAAAGTCAACAACGTGCTGTTTAAAAGTGCTGTATGTTTTAAATAATGATCTCGAAATAAAGAGACTTTATTTCTTGTACTCTTGCGTTGCTGATTTTCTCGTGATAAATAGGCTCCTCTGCCTTATTTAGCACAAATGTGGTACATGGTGTCGAGCTTAATGTGAAGCTGTACCATGGCACATCAACTGTATTTATATTACTGTAAAATAAAATGTTGTGAATGCTTTTGAAATGCCACGAAAAGGCAATAGATCCTTCACTCTCTCCCTCCCTCTTTCTATTTCCACTGTTTTCCTTATAAAACCTGGCACATTTATTTATAGGTTAATTTCAGACACAGAATAAAACATAAATATTGATGCATTTACCCTTTCTAAAGGTAACCTGTCACCTCTGCCTCTACAAACTCACATACACACACTCTCCCACACCACGTCTTATACACCACTTACTGTAGAGTCACTGAACACTACACTCATGAGTACCTAAGTGGTACATTTACTGGCCGGGACCTTCCGATCAAGGGCCCCTAACTGTTATTCCACTAACCACCCTACATAACAATGTAATGTCAAATCATATGATGGTTTAGGAAGTAGAAATGTTCTGCTTGCAAAAGTTTAACTCAAAGATCTAAGTTCTGTAGTCATACATTAAGACAGATTCTTGTTCGCATCTTGGCCAAGGTTGACTCCATCCTCCAATTCCGTCTTACAGCTGCTAAGAGCGTGCTGTGGTACGATAAGCAAACACTGAGCAGGTAGAGTAGCCTGTTAGATGCCACATCTGCCAGTTCAGCACCAATCAGATCCAGCAGTCTTTGTAAAGAGAGAAAAATAATGTACTTTTAACTCACTTCTGGACCAACAGGTTCGAATCCCACTCCAGCACTACCACCATTGGGACATTTGGTAAAGTAACGGTTATGGAGTTGGTCCTGTGATCAGAAGGTCGTCGAATCCTGAAATGGTAAAGGTACCACTGAGGTACTCATAAGCAAAGTCCCAATCCCATGCACTGCTCCCCTGGACCTTATCACCCCCACTCTATATCATGGTTTGTAAAATAAACTGTTACTAGAAATGCCACAGTGTTTTAAAAGTATCTTCATTATTGATTAATGACTGAAAAAAGTAGTTAAGTTAGGTGCGTCAGTCATTTTAGTCAGCTTCTCCTGACTAAAAAACACAATACATTAAACTCAGGACTCGGTGACTGTGGTCCCCGTTTTTGGAGGTTGTCAGGTTTCCTTAATGAGAGCGAAGCAGGAAGCACAAACACTAATGTAGTGGAACGTCTGTGGCTAAGAGCCTCGTATCCCATCACCCCCCCTCTCAAAGCAGATGTCTCAATTCAGGTAGTTTGGTCACACACAGGAAAACACAGCTGCATCCCTCTAATCCATTGGACGCAGCACATATGCATGACTAAAAGAGGAAGAGAATATCTCAGATTTCACAGAGAGAGAGAAAGAGAGAGAGTGAGTTGCTGCCCCTTCTGCTGTCTCCAACGAGATGAAAATAAGTTGAGAATCAGTAATTATTCTATTGAGCATCACAATATAAACACATTAGAAATGGTGCTGCTGGGTGACGAGGGCAATTATGCAGATAGGAATAAAGAGGATTAAAAACAATATGGACCAAAATATGGAAAAATATGTGAAAATAAAAACGGCTGAGGTTATGATTGATGACGGTGTGTTTAAATGCAGTCCATGTGAGAGGCCTAAAGAGCTCAGATACACACTTTCTTTCCCCACTGTGAGTGGAAATGGTAATTTTATCTTTTTTTCTAGCTCTGTTGTTTACAATACTGAGAATGTTAACAAGTGTAAAGGTGTAAACAGGGTGAGGAAACACACGCAGTGCTGTAGAAGCCTTTTAGTGCTGCAGAAGTCTGTCTAAAGAATCAGATTCGATGTGGGAATGTTTGGCTTCATAGCAAATTAAAAAGTAAGAATGTTAAACAGCACAAACAAACTTTAAAAGACTTTAAACAGATAAAAAACTGAAGAAACAACAAGAATAGGAAAGAAAAGCTGCCTTTATTGTAATAAACTCATTAGCCTCTTTATGGTTTATTCTCACTACATATTTCAGGCTGAGAGCTATACAGGGATATATAAGCTATATAGAGTATATAGAGAGTACCGTATATAATGCTACGTTCACACCAAGAGCTACTGAAGCTGTAAAATCGTTGAAGACGCTCAAAAAGCATTGCTGTCAAAATATTTTTGTTTGCCCTTGTCACCCAAGTCGCTCATGACGTCATTTGAACGTTCGATCTTGCTTAAAGGAGCCATGTGCTTGTAGTGCGACGGTCCAGAAAAGCAGAGGCTAATCTATCAGCTTTTCTTGCGGCACTTCAGATCGGAACAAAAGTACGGTAGAAACCCCAGTCGGAACCAAAGTTTCAGAGTATGTTTTCTGGGATACTCAGAAGCGAAAGATGTCTACATTCTGATTGGTTGCTGGTCATTTGCAGCCAAAACACATCATAACTAATCCGCATCAAGTTAATGTCAGCGATCGGAATGCTTGTGATTCGGACAGGGATCTGGTTAGGATTTGAACCGAATGCCTAACTTTCACAATTCGACAGTGATCTGGTTAGGATGTAACGAATTGCTACTTGTTATCCGTTAGCCCTTGTAGCGTGGTGGTTAGCCCAAACGCGGCTGATAGCGCGAGTAGAAAGGATAGCCACGCAAGTTGATTTAAGAACTCTTACACAAAGAGTTAGGATTACCACAATAATCCACGTTCTAAACGACACACACTCTATCAAAGAGATGATAACTGGAGTACTCACAGTTGATGCCGAAGTGAATCGGAGAGAGGGCAAGGTTGACGCAATGGCAGAGCGATTCCCCGCGAGGAAGTGAAACCTTTTATACCCTTTGAACCGCCACCGGCCACGGAGCGGAGTGTGTGTGACAGCTAAACTGTCTTCAACTTGCTTTTACAGTTTTTGTCGTCTTTGTCTAGAGGTGGGCAAAGTAGCTAACTTCATTACTTAAGTGAAAGTACTGATACCACTAGACAAATGTTACTCCAATACAAGTGAAAGTCGTACAGTCAAAATTTTACTTAAGTTAAAGTACTGAAGTACTTGTTTTAAGAAATACTTAAGTATTAAAAGTACATCTTTCACCACATTGTTTCATTATTACCATAACACTTACAACACCTAATGCCTCTGACTAGCTTGTAGATGCTGTAGAATAAGGAATTGGTAGAATATTACAGAATGAAACAACCAGGACTGACAAAGAAAACCAGGCATTAGTTTATTTTATGAATTCATTGTAAGACTACACACACCCACAAAACAGCATGGTAGTGTTCTGACACAGCTCTGGCAGTGTGTGCACAAATATATGTGTATGTTAATCAGGAGGACAGTGCAATAGCTGTAAATGCAGCCTGCTCAGAACTTATGACCAACATTCCAACCTGCTTAAAACCCAGCTCTACACCTCTATCTTCACGACTTTCCAACAGCAACAATGTTTTAAATAATACTAAAGAAAACAGCAGAACTGTCTGAACTTGGGTTTACAGTTACAGTCTCCAAGCGTGACGTAACCCTACTGATTACTGATAGACTGTCACCTGCCAAACAACCAATCACCTTTTAGAAAAGGGGGAATAGCGTCCACTTTATCCACAGATTTGAAAGTAATGAGTAACGAGAACCTTGATAGAAATGTAGTGATGTAAAAAGTATGGTATTTGTCTTTAAAATGTTATGAAGTGGAAGTTTCCAAATAAAATACTACTCAAGTGAAGTACGGATACTCACAAACTCTACTTTAGTACAGTACTCAAGTAAATGTACTTAGTTACTGTCCGCCTCTGCCTTTGTCTACAGAAAGTCAATTACTTCCTGCGATTTTACAGCTTTAGTAGCTCTTGGCCTGAACGTAGTATTAGAGCTATAAACACACCATATTGCATGTTTATATTCATATACTCATTGATTAATTCATTATCAGAACCGCTCAATCGCTACGGGGATCACAGGGACAGGAACCGTGCTCATGAGGTGGTGACCAACAAACCGCAGAGCACACACACTCACTCAAACAAACTCACATTAACACCTATGGGACAATATAGAGTAACCAGTCAACCTATCGTGCATGCTTCCGGACTGTGGGAGGAAACCGGAGCACCCTGAGAAAACCCACACGAACACGGGGAGAGCATGCAAACTCCGCATAGAAAGACCCTTCAGCCGACCATGGGGTCGAACTGAGGAACTTCTTACTGTGAGGCGACAATTTTTAGGTATGCAAAAAGGTCATATAAAATATAAAATATTATAAATGTTTTTCACAGACTTTTAAAATGTTAAAGCGCTAAGAACATTTTTAACAAAACATTTAATTTCATTTTATTTTAAATTAAAGAAAACCAAGAAGTAGTTCTCTGCAATATGCAGTAAAAGGGAGTTTTTGGTATATGTAATTAACAACTTCTCAATCTGGCTGAGAGAAAATAGAATGTATATGTCAGGTGAAAGGACAGAAAAAAACAATTAATTTTTATTATTATTTGACAAAAGGGGGAATTTCCTAATTTCATTTGTTGTATTTCAATATTTAATGGTTTTTCCATTAGTTAAAAAAAATCTATGTCCTCGAATAAAATGTTTTCCTTGTGTTTTGAGAAAAGCACTTCCTTTAAGGACAGAGACTCATCCATCCTCCAGCAAACGTGCATACATTATGCCCACACTGACTGGCTCTCGCACATAAACACACACACGCACACGAACACACACACACACACACACAAACACACCTGAAGAGGTAGAAGTGGACCTAATGGAGCTAGCCTGACTGAGCTAGTGATGGAAAACATTAGCGCCAGCGCTGTAGGCTAAAAGTTCACAGAGCGCGAAAGTGCACAAAGAGGGGATACAAAAAAAAAGAAGTGAGGGAGAGAAACAAAGTGGCAAAAATGCTAAAACCAGAGTGCAAGAGAGTGGGAGGGAGACACACACATGACACTGAAGAAAATGACAGTGAACGACGAGATGTGGAGGGAGTGAAATAAGAAAAAATGGACAAAAAGAAGAATGGATGGAGGGGTAAGTGGTGGAGGTGGAGAGACTGAGAGCGAGGGAGTGTCTGCAACATCGCTGGGGTTTTCAGGGGCTCAGTTGGACGTTCTGAAGACCAAGTGACAGGAGGTCAAAGCAATTCCAGCATGTAACACGCACAAATTCCACCTCAAATAACAGAATTAAACCCCTCCCACACACACACACACACACTCCACACACACTCTCCACGCTGCCCAGGCCTGAAAAATACGGGCAGGCGGGCTCCGGGGTGCCAAGGCTGCATGCTTCCAAAAAAAAAAAAAAAAAGCAGAAAAGAAACCACAAGTAGAGAGGCCAACAGCTTTAGTGCTGAGCAGAAACACCAGCCTCTCTTCTACTTGCACTTATCCTGTATATGCTATGATGGAAGAGTGTGGGAATGAAAAGAAAAAAGGGGGAAAATGTGACAATGCTGCGGAAGAGGGAGTAGTTGTGGCCTAGGTGGAATCAGACAGAGCCGGAGAACACAGCAGACAGTTTGGATTAGGACCAAGCTCTGGCAATTAATCCATTAGAGTAATGGACACGCACAAAACACACACACACACACACACACACAAAAACTTTCAGTACAATTTTCTTGTGGGGACATTCAATTGACTCCCATAATGATTAGCTGTACATGATTTTACAGCTAATCCTAACCCTAACCTAACCTTAGGTTAACCTTTCTCTTATGAGCAAAAAATCTCACAAACACACACACACACTCTACACACTCACAACCACATTTTGCCATCTTTGTGATGTCCCTTAATTACTAGTAATAAACCAAAAGCACATAAAATCTGAAACTTTTGTAGAAAGTCGCAGTGTAGCAGCTTTTCCTTCACAAGGAACGGGCTTCACATACAAAAATGCTCTGATAAATGCAAAGGTGAGGAAATTTAGGTCTTCACAGTCACCTCAAACATGCACAAACACACAAACACGTATATGAGGCAGTTTGGTCACATGATGAGGGTGGCCGGTTTTAGTCCCGGATGGGTAAAGATACCTTTGAGGTACTGATGAACAAGATGCTGTCCCCAAACACACGCTGCTACTGTCAAAAAGCCGCTCACTGCTCCTTTACAGATGGGTCAAATGCGCAGGTCACATTTTATTGTGGGGGGTTTAGGTGCGAGCAACCTGTGCAGCGCCCATGGAGGCAGCACAGGCGCTCAGAATTAAAGGGGGAAAATATGAATGTTTCTTACATTTGTGCAAGTGATCCTCTATCCTCCATGTGCACGGCCCATCAATGTAGTCAGGTCACTGTGGGGGTCAGAGTAGGTGCAAAGCTAGTTTGCTTGCTGGGTAAATCTCTCTGAAGTAATGGGAGATGCCTTTAGGTCTTATTTTTGGGCTATGGTAATTTGTTAAACAGTTTTCGTTCATAATGATGTATATGTCTTTCTAATTTACTTCTAAATTCTGGAAGTAAAATTTAGAATAGACAGAGAGGGGAGGGGAAGCCAAGCAGGGGTTCACTCGGGGTACAATTTTACATTTTTAACTGCATTGCTAAATACTGCCCACAGACTCACTTGCAACTTCAGTAACCAAAAGAAAGATTTTTTATCATCATTTTTTGTCAATTAAAAGCATTTTAGCTCTTAATAATCACACTTTTATTGAGTTTCCTTCATTCACTCCAAAAAGTGGACCCCCAATTAGCAATTTCAACTTTCTGTTATTAGTTCTCACCCAAAAGTCTATCAAATATTTTTTCCTTATGAAGACTGATCTGCAAATGCAAAATGTCCCACAAGGCACAAACACTTGAAAAATCTCATGTTTTTCAGAGAAAACTCTCTTTTTTTAGGGCTGTATTGCCCAAACCTAATTCCTTGCCCAAAGCTCTGCACAGAGTTTGGTTTTTCCAACCACAGCACACCTGATGCAACTGATTCGTTGATTAGCAGCACAGAACTGTGGTGTGCAGGTGCAGGAAATGTTTTTGGCTTGCTGAGAAACACAGTTTTAGGAGACAAGAAGGACCTCAAAAACACCTAAAAAACCGCACACACAAACACACACCCTTTCTACAAAACCAGCTATTTTTTGTCCATCCTTTTAAAATCCAAAGCAGCCATAAAAAGGCAGCCAGTGACTTGAAAGCAATAAAAAGCAATTACTCCTTTGTAATACATGCATAGACATCATAAAAGTATAACTGTAATTGGCAGTAATTGGGCACGGCTGACCGGATGTGCCCATCTAGCATGCTCAGCGCCCGCTGACTGGATTCATACGCTTTGATTAACTTTGTGAACAGCAAATGGAGGATGCATGTAGTTTTTCATCGGCCCTTAAAACACCACAATCAGGTCTGCTCAGGGACAAACTAAGGAATAATCAGTGTAATTTGGGTTTAATTAGCAGCAAGAGCCACGAGTGTCACCAGGTTGGAGACTGGAGAAAGAATGAGAAGTGGCCAAAGATGGAAAAAATTTAATCAATCTTTAATAAATATCACAACCCTCACCTTTATTGTTCTCTTTCTTATTCTTTCTCACTACTACCCTCGCCTTAGTGTTACCTATCATTACTCTCAGTATTACCTAGCAGAACTAAATATCTAGTGGAAACATTTTCAGGACAGGCAGTGGTGTGGCACCAGATCTTGAGTTCATCATTCATCACCAACACAGAGTAGAACGCCACAGCTCACTGCAGCTGTACCATCAAATGTTGATTAAAATATACCCTTAAATCATTTGATTTTAGCACCGGAGGTCAGAACTCTCCGCCACATCACATCACCTCTGCACCAAGATTGTATGGATTCGAGTCCTACCACTAGCACTACCATCACTGGGTAACCTGAGCAAGACCCTTAACCCAAAGCAGCAATGAGGGGACTCTCCCTGAAATGAGGAAAATGGAAGTGGCTCTGGATAAGATAATCTGCTAAATGTAAAAGTAAATGTAAATGTAAGTCTTCTGAAGTACACATGAGTTAATGATGGCATGCTGTGGTGGCATGTGGACTTTTAAGGCCTCATGCCACCACGGCATGCCACCGTTAACTCATGTCACCCCACTCCCCCGTCATGGCAAGTATGCTTTTATGTCCATTGCTCAGCAATAGTTACATAATACATGAAATTAATGTTAATAAAGGGTTTCATTCACCAACTGTTAAGAGGAAATTTGTTTTGCCATTTTTATGCTTCCTATGACATTCTAGGGTCTAGCCTATCCCGGGAACTGCAGGCGCAAGGCGGGGACCAACCCTGGGAAGGCGGCAACACACCACAGGACACATACTCCCACAATTACACTCTCATTCACACCAATTTAGAGTCACCAATTAACCTATATTGCATGCCTTAGGACTGTGGGAGGAAACTGGAGAACCCAGAGGAAACCCACGCGAACACGGGGAGAGCATGCAAACTCCACACAGAAGGACCCTGCGACTGACCCAGGGATCGTACCCAGGACCTTCTCGCTGTGAGGCGGCAGTGCTAACTACTGCGCCACTGTGCCGCCCCAAGATACAAGCGGGTATATTTTAATAAATGTAAGTTGATGTTAAAAACTAATCAGACCTATTAGGTTTTAGATTAATTCATAGGAATATATTGTCATATACAGTACATGCTCATTTAGTTTAGAACATTTCATTTAGCTTTTTATTTTAGTTTCAGATATTTTTAAGTTCAATGTCAAATTGTACTGTTCCGGAAAGGACCCAGTTATACTTGTATCGCTGTATATGGGACAAAACAAAGAATCATCAGTCTTGAATCCAGGCTTTCACACAAATATTAATGGGAAAATAACTCTTTCGACCTTGAAAAATGTTCTGCACTGCAAGGGTGATCTTACAGTGAGTCCAAAAATAACGTGCAGAATTTACAGGTGGAGATAAAACTGTATTAAATGTCTGTACAATACATTCTGTTTACTGGACCATGTACATAATATATGATTTCTTCATCATCACCATCATCTCTCTCTCTCTCTCTCTCTCTCTCTCCCAGTAAGTGATATCCAACTGTGATCCTCTACATTGTGTATTGATTTGGTCCTGCTGTAACACAACTATTAAAGCTGTTTGATAAGTGATGCTTTGACTCAGGTGTGTGTTACTGCAGTAAAATTACTGGAGCGGACAGTGCTGGACCAACCCTGACCTAGGTTTACCACTATGACCTCTCTCAACCCTTACACACCAACTGGGTGAGAGCACACCTGAGGAACTGTGTGCCTTAACACACACATGCACACCCACACACATACACACACACACAAGCACAGAGCAGGCGCAGGTGTGGATGTCGACTCCTCTGCAGCCTGACAGATGATCTTTCTATTTTTGTTCTCTGTGCCGGTACTAGAACACAGATGGTTTGACGAATCAAGAACATTCCAGTAAAAACAGACTTACAGTTGTCACTTATTATGAGAATTCAGTTCAGTACTGACACTGCGTGGCAGGTGTGTGTGTGTGGGTGTGTGTGTGTGTGTGTGTGTGTGTGAAAGACTACATTACATAATGGATCATGTCGTTGGATCATATGAAGTAGTACTGAATAGTAGGTTGAAGCAGGTCTCACATTGTCTCTTTGTGTGTGTGTATGTGTGTGTATGTGTGTGTTCACACACTGGTTTGATGGCATCAGTGTCTCTGCTATGCCACCTCTGGGCCATTAAACTCATCTTGCTCGGACATTCGGGTCAATGTTTGACCCTGTGTCTCCTCCACCCCCCCTGTATGTGTATGTGTCTGAGTGTCTATGTGTGTGTGTGTGAAGAGGTCAGCATACGTCAAGAAACAAATTTCAATATCCCATCTTGACATTGCCAATAAAGTGGTTTATAGGTGTGCATGCTGTGTGTGTCTCTGTGTGTGTGTGGAGATCA
This sequence comes from Distichodus sexfasciatus, assembly GCA_032718565.1. Taxonomy (NCBI): domain Eukaryota; kingdom Metazoa; phylum Chordata; class Actinopteri; order Characiformes; family Distichodontidae; genus Distichodus; species Distichodus sexfasciatus. The sequence goes on from JAVGVS010000005.1 coordinate 182,991, forward strand.
AACGACTGAGAGAGTTTAGATGAGACAGACCCCTCAGCACAGTCACACACACACATGCACATACACAACAGCTCAGCTGTGAGCCCAGTATTTTGAGTATGAACAGATGTTTATTTATAAAGCTGAAGCAACAGCGGACAGGTCAGCACTCACATACATGAGAAGATGGTCAGCCAGCACAGGAGTGTGTGTGTGTGTGTGTGTCTTTGTAAAACTCTCAATATGTGGGCTTTAACCTGATTGCACGGCAACAAGGTGGGAACCTGTGTCATTGTGGGGACGTAAAACCAAGCTACCACAAAGTTAACCACTGTAACACACCTATTTTTTCAGGCTCAACCTCCCCTTTTAAAATCGAATAAGTCTCCATCATGTTCATATCCTTAAAAGTGTGTGTGTGCATGTGTGTGTGTGTGTGTGTTTGTATACCCCCATAATGGGGATTTTGACCTGACTGCACACTAATAAAATGGGGATGTGTATTATTATGGGGACATAAAACACCCTATTTTTATTCAAGCTGAAGTTCTCCCTTTAAAATCTTAGTCCCCGTAATGGTCATATTCTTTAAAAGGTGTGTGTGTGTGTGTGTGTATCTTCATGGGGAAAATAATGCTGTTGATGTAACATTTTCCAATTATTAATGACAAATGCTTTCATAACGGCAAATATGGGAATAATGCACTAATGTGTGTGTGTGTGTGTTCTTGTAGTTGCTACTTAGTGAGAACCAAAATGAGTTTTTAACCAGCAGAGCGAGGACATTTTTGGATGGAGGTCCTCACTACAATATGTGATGTGTGTGTGATGTGTGTGTGTGATGTGTGTGTGTGTGTGAGATATTTCTTTGCACTGGAAGGTTAAGTGATGTGTTTGTCATTTCAGCACCACAGAGTGGCCTTTATTTGACAGACTGAGCCATAAACTAAACACTCAGAGTGAAGTTGATTAAAGGCCATGAGCGGAACATTATCCCACATCAAGTCAGAGCAGAGGAACACAGCCTGGGAGCCGGACCGGGCTTTAATTCTGGTGTACAGTTACTTCACAAGGCGCAAAGCTTTTCTTCATGTGCTTTGTAGGTGAGACGCTCTTCTGTAATCCGCTACAGTAAACAATGCAGCGCCTCACCTGTTAGTGGAGCTTCTGCTCATCCCTCATCTGCTCAAACCTTGACACTCAGCAACCAGACGCCTGCTCAGATGGAGAAGCCACAGCTCCCTGCTTCACTTCTGCACAAAGAGAGGAAAAACGAGTGAATGAAAAAAGTGGACTTCAATCAAATGACAAGCTCATTGATCACTGTTATATGATTGGAGATCACTAGAAGAAGAGAGGAGATGAAGAAGAATGAACAAGAGAGCATACAAACTGCACACATAAAGGCCCCAAGGCCAGCCCAGAGATAGAACCCAGGAGCTTCTTGGTGTGAGGACAAATAATAAAAAAAATCTAAGGTTGTGTAATGCAACTACAACCTTTTCCCCCCAAGAAGAACATTTTCTGGACCTATACAGAGTAAATAAAAATGAATGCTTCAAACATACAACAAGCTCCTTATCACTGATGGGAAATGATCAGGGATCATTCAACACTCAACTGCATGGAGAGAGAGAGAGAGAGAGAGAGAGAGAAATATAGCAGATGTTTGCATGTGGAAGTAAATGAAAGACAGCCAGCTCATCTAATCTATTAAGTCCTCATCAAACTGTCATCTAACTGTCCCCCTCTCCCTGCACACACACTCATGCACACATCTCAAGATTCATGTTTTTATACAACGAATTAAGAGTCGGGTCTGTCCCTGCATATGCACAACTTGAAATGATTTCAATGACGCACTAACAAACACACAAGCGTATCTCTACAGATGTACTAGGTTAAATATATCAGTTTAAACAGGGGTGGAGCTAGAATCATGCTCCCAACAGTGATTGATTGACCTGTGTGTGATTGGCTACTCCTCTGATGTGGGACGAATGCACATAGGCTTCAGGGACTTCAAATTCG
>JAVGVS010000005.1:187500-327500 GCA_032718565.1 Distichodus sexfasciatus
GTTTATTTCATATTTACACATTTACTTTTCTGCCAGAGTAAGCCTAACTTACATGTCCCTTGCGTCGAAATTGATCGAATGTGCAAATCTGCAAAAAATCATCCCATGGCAGACCACAAAGACTCATGTTTACAAATGCAGCTGCAAGATTGAAAAGTCAAGATTCCAGGGCTACAAATCCATCAAAACCTATCGGAGCGAGAGGAGTGCTTTATTGCATCACTTTTTGATGTTTTAGATAAAACTAATTTTGTGTCCAGTTGAAGGTCATCTTGATTTTGCAAAAATATTTTTATTATCATTAGCTGTATCATTAGCCTGGTACTGACATACTACATCTAACTTAATTATTTATACTTTTCGCAATGAAAGAAAAATTCATTCAATGTATGTTATTATATGTAAATAATAAATGTAAAAGTCTTTTAAAATACATTTTCATCACCTAGATTTTAAATCCATGCTTCATAATGACGGGATGAAGGCTAAGCGTTTACGGACTGCCTCCTGTAGCTCATAATTGATGTTTTAGAATAACTGCCATTATTATACGACAGCTGTCAAATCGCCATGTCAAACACAGGAGGGCTAGAAAACTGAGGAAGGAAAGGAAAACTCATACACTATATTTCATACAATCAATTAAAAACAAGATTTACCATCTAAATGCATGAAGATGCATGTGAAGATGCTGCTTGTATTTACACATTTATGTTAATGCTTCATATTTATAAAACTGTATAAAAGGTAAATGTTCTAACATGTTTTTATTATATTCACATCGTCTTACTAATGAAGTTTCCTTTAGACGATTTTTCTTTAGTGCAGTGTTTACTGAAGACTACTTTTAATTGGTGTAGGACTTCTCTGTGGTAGACAAAAGCTTCTACAGACTTTGTGGCACCCACTAGGAAGCGGATCTTTTATGCCGTGAAAGGTTCTTAATGGACGTAAAAATGTTTTTTTGTCTGTGGCATCTCTCCAAAGAACCATTCTGACACCTTTATGATTAAATGTAGAGCACAATATAAAAGTAATGACACTCATATTTATCTTATTTTTCTTAATTAATTGTTGATTGTAAACAATATAATGTTTAAAAACAACGTGCTATTAATAACCAAGCAAGCTCGGTTTTGAAACAATGTTTAAAATATAGTATTTTACAGTATATTGAGAAAGTATAGCTTTAATAAGCTTATTCTTAGCACAAATATTAATGCATATAATCATTTAATGGCATGTGGCCAGGTTTGTCCATCAATTTCCAAATATCAATCTCCTTTATCCTTGTAAAAATTGTATAGAATGTTCCCTTTTAAAGTGAGAGAGTTGGAACAGGTTAACTCAACATTCTGTGGCTTTTGTTGAAGGCTGACGCTGGAGAGAGCCGCCTAAAGATGATTAACTCTCATTAAAATTTGGGGAATCTTTTGCTGAATGTCAGGCTCTAACAGGCTTTAGAAAGTCAATAATAAACTACTAGGATTGGACAATCTACTAATTAAAATTGTTTAATCAGCTTTCTGTGATTTCGTTTGTAGTATTTTTGGAATTTCTTTTATATGCATTACTTTAATTATTTTATGTTTTTTGTTTTAATTATTAGTTAATTAATTTGTTTTAACTTTGTCTAGTTTCTTGTTGCAATTTGGATTAACACTATTATTATTATTATTATTATTATTATTATTATTATTATTATTATATTATTATTATTATTTATTACTTGTGTGTATTAATATCAGTAGTAGTAGTTGTAGTGGTAGTATTAAATGCTACATAATTAAACCTGTGTTACAATATTTACTGCAGAACTGCACACATGAAATTAGAAGAAACAATTATCAGTAAACAAGACAATGTTGTACTGTGATCAGATCTTTTCTGCTAAACGCTATACAACCTGAAGTGGATTCAACAGTACAGGCTGGCCAGTATGAATGGACAGCAACTGGGATTACGGGCGCAGAGGAGACACCATCATAAAGCTTCCTTGGCAGAAACTTATCTGGGTGGTTTCTTAGCTCTGAGAATCGATGGGGAGATTCGAGTGTGACTGTGGCAGGGTGGCGGCAGTTCAGGCGTATTGTCCCTAATTCACCTTGAATAGGCTCCCAACACAGGCGTGGAGCTGGGCCTGACTTTCTTTAGAGCACATGCTTTTCAAGACACACACACCACCTTTTTCTACACACACAGCAGTGCTGGAAATGCAACTCTGTCATGGAAGATAATTTTTTTTAATTAAAACATTTTCAATTATATTTTTAATTGTCCTCTTTAAAAATCAATGATTGTTGAGATATTATACATTATTAAAAACATAATTGTAAAAAGTATTACAATAATCATATTCTATCATTATTACTGTATTATACATTATTATATTATATTATTGTTGTTTTTCTTTTATATGTATATAATATAAAATTATAATATAAAAGAATCTAACATTAGTTATTTCAATTGAATTATTTTTGGTTATGAAACTGAAATTTTAAACATTTTGATTAATTTAAATTTGTCTCATCTAAACACAAAAATTAAGAAAAAAAATTAAAATCACGTATTAAGTATAAAAACAATAACGCACAATATTGTCATGTTTTTAAATTCAGAAAATGTTTCCTAAGTTTTTTTTTCCTCCCGTTTCTGCATTTTTTCCCTGCCAACCTTGCATTGGAAATGTGTAGTTTATTAAAAGTTTAATAAATGCAATCCCCAATGAAGTCGCCTTGTATGGGGTGGAAAAATAACAAATATTATGTAATATTCAGCCTGTGAGAGCAGACATTCTTCATTTCAGGAGCCCTGTTGAAATATCTCCAAGCTGTCCAGGCGCCAGATTATAATAGCCTTGACTGAAGCCTTGGTTTTGGGCCAAGCATGCGGCGTCTCATAAAATAAACATGCAAAATATTATTATTTAATGCCGCAGTCCCTCTCTCCGCTTCTGCAGTAAACCCTGTCCAATTTGGAATTTCCTTTGCATGTCACTCATTTGTAATAGTTGGAAGGGTAGACACGGAAAATTATAAATCTACAGTCATAAATCACATTAAAACTGTAACACTGCACCAGATGGGTTATTAAGATCAAATCTCATTGTGATCAAACCTCACAAATAAACGTCACGTTATTAGCCCGCTTCTACATGGCAGTGGCGGGTTTACATATTTCTTTCGGCTTCTTTCTTCCATTTCATCATACTTCACTGAGCTGTAATCAAGAAAAACTACGTCTTTTTGTTTGCGGGCATAATAAAGGTTTTCTTCTTTTTGCTCAATTAAAGAGAACAACACATTTCTCGCGCTCGCGAGTGACGTTTGCACAGTCAGGAAGCAGGGAGGGAGGTGACGCCCAGGTCTGTGAGGCGTTTTGGTTTCCCCAGCACCAGGCAAGACTCCAGCTGATTGTAGGGCGAGGATGAGCGATGGCGGGGAGGAGAGGACAGAGTGAGACGTGCCTACCTGGCACATCCTCCCAACACAAATGCTGGGGAGTCTTTTCTTTCAAGTCAGCAGCGTCAAATGTTCTGAGGCGCCAGTGCAGAGCACAACCTCACAGCTCACCCATTTGGGCATTAGGCCTTCTTAGAGAGATTGCAGGCCTGGAGGAGAGAGGGAGATTTGAGGAGGTGGCAGATTACCCCCTTCCCCTCCTCTCTCCTCACTCCCACTTCTCCTCTCTCTCTCTCTCTCTCCCATTTTGGGTTCTACTCCACACAAGCTGTCTCTTTACCTTTTGTAACACCACATACTGTCTGAACAGTCTACAGTTTACCATTGGGTCTCACTGCACTGTTCTTCCTTTTATTCTTCTTCCTTTCTTTTTCGTTTCCATATTCTTTCTGTGCCTGTAGTACTTTCTTTCTTTGTCTTTCTTTCAAGTTTTCTTTTTCTTCTAAGTCTTCCTTCGCTAATTTATTATTTATTTATTTATTTATTTTTCTTTCTTTCTTTGTCTGCTTCATTTCAAGTGTCTTCTCTCTTGCAGTATTCCTTCTCTCCTTCTTCTTTCTTTTTTTGCTTCATTTCCTTCCCTCCTTCTTTCCTTTCTGGCATTCCTTTCTTTCTTTCAGTTTGTATTTCTTTCTCCTTGTTTGTCAGTTTTTCTTTCAAGTGTCTTCCTTCCCTCCGGTATTTCTTTCCTTCTTTCGTTTCGTCTTAATTTATTCGTTCTTGCTTCCCTTCCTTCCTGCTTCCTGCTATCTTGCTTGCTTTCAGAATTCTATTCCTTCTTTCTGTCTGTTTTTCTTTCCTTCATGTCTTCTTTCTTGCCATCTTCTTCATTCCAATATTCCTTTCTTTCTTTTCTTTCAAAGAAACTGACCGTGCTTTAATTCGTTCTTCTAAACTGAGACTACAACCCCAACTGAACACAGTGTCCTGTAACGGTGAACAGACCTATCACTCATCCGCATCCTCTTTAAAGGCTCGTTTCGTTTCCTAGATTTAATTGGTTATTTCAGTGTCTTCTGCATATGCAACGCCATATTTAGTTTTTTGTTTTTAGGTCACCGTTAAAGGGAAGTGAGTCTCGTGGGTTTTCTCCCCAATAAATCAATTTTTACACAGTGACTGTGTGGGGGCTCATGCCACGCCATGCTACTCAGGATTCTATTCTGTCGTTTTGATGACGCTCTCAGACTCAGTCTGGACTCGGAGTGTGACTCTGGCTCAGGGGAGCTCGCTGTCACACCGCCTCGTCCCGCTGCAGAATAATGCAATAATTATACGCTGCTGCACTCCAGGTCAAAATAAATCAAGGACGATGACAACTAAGCAGGCACTTTATTCGCAGCCATTAGGTCAAAGCGGAACATTTTATGCAGTTGGGGAAAGAAAATAGAAACTTCAACAGGTTTAAGTTTAAATAGACCATTAAAGTAAAAGACAAAAATGTCTGCACATGAATACAAGGGCCTGGCATTATGACTTCATATCACCAGTGATTATTTAACCTTTGGTCTCCAGTTATGATTCATTTATTATTATATTAATGTTGTTACTAATAGTATTAGTTTTAGGTTTCCAAAAGGGAAGGCCTTGACTGAATATGTCAGTGTTTTGGGAGAAAAATTTATGAATTTCACACTAAATCAATTTAATAAGTGCATTTTTTATTTATATTTTAGAATCTCAGTGTTAAGAGACTCAACTTGTCAAAAGTAATTTCAGAAAATAATTAAGTCATTGAGATTCTCCATATTGAGATTCTAAAACATGAATCATCATCTCACGTTTTAAGACAACTCCGTCTGTGTTGGCGTTCATTAATTAGAATTACTGAGATTCTAAATGTGTTTTCGATGCATTTTTAAAACATTTTGATTTTATTTTGTTTACTTTGATCCTAACTAACATTGCTGAAAAAAAGTAAGAAAAATTAAATAATAATATAGAAAGGGAGGAAGCGTTCATGAGCAGGGGAAGCGAATAGTTTAGAAATTTATCTTTTTGCTGTTATGGCTGCCACGTATGACCTGAAACTGATGTTAGCTAGCCTCGGGACTGATGTGACCGGCCACATAGAGGCAGACCCAGACTGGCGCTTCCCAGGGCTGAGGTGTGAGGCGGGAGAGGTTAACCCTTGAGGCTTATTGCTGAAGCGTGGTCAGGCCCCGATTTTAATATATGTATAAATATGCGAATACGCCCCGCTGGAGGGGTGAGGATGGAGTGAGAGGCTACGGGGAGATGTCAGACTGGCGAGTGGCCCGTCTTAGCCAGTCGCACCAACACACTGGCGCGTCCCGAAGGTGCCCCTCACACACACATACACAAACCCATACTGCGCACATGCGAATTACATATCAGCCCCGTTTGGCAGTGACACCTCGGAAACTTTTCAGGAAGTGTACACCAAGTTTGCTTTCATTATCTTCTCCTGCTCCTGTCCCGTTAACCCTTGCTTAAAACGTGGCGCTCTGCAATCTGGAGACAAACACTTGACAGCCAGCTTCCACTCATTATGGAATTCCTCTGTCTTGACAGCACCATCGCCACTTATTTTCCTTCCAGCCGCCTCCCTGAGATGATGCCCCCCCCAATCCCCGTTAAAAAAAGCGCGAACTCTATTTACAGCCCGAGCCGGGCGAGTCTCTTGCGCAGCCGGATGGAGAAGAGCGACGATCCGCCATGATTCAATAAGTGGAGCGGTGGTGGCCATACGAGACACTCGCTCTAAGCAACTGCCAGTTGAACTTTTCCTCTTGAGCCACAGTGAGAGAGGTAGGGAGCCAGAAGAGACAGTGTGACAGTGTGTGTGTGTGTGTTCTTGTAGTTGCTACTTAGTGAGAACCAAAATGAGTTTTTAACCAGCAGAGTGAGGACATTTTTGAAGTGAGGACTTTTAGTGGTCTCACTTCTTTAAGCTGCTTTTACAAAAAAAATACAAGTTTAGTTGCAAAACTAAAAGTGTAGAAAGATTAGCTTTTGGTTAGTGAGGTTATGGTTAGGGTTATGTTTAGGGTTAGGTGTGGTATGATTTAGATACAGTAATATAGAAGTCGATGGAGGTCCTCACTACACCATAAGTACAAGGATGTGTGTGTGTGTTGATGAGCGTGAGTATGGACGGTGTGGCTCTCCAGCCTCTTAAATAAGAGGGTGCATCGAAACTCCTTCTGGGGTGTGACACAGGGCAAACCATGTCTCTCTTCTCCTGTCTCTCTCTCTCTCTCACACACACACACACACACTAACATACCCACACTATCGCGTCCTGCTATCTTTGTGAGGTCCTTCCACTGACTAGATAATTATAAATAATGTACGGCTACATCTGAACCTATTCTGGCCTTAACCTCCAGGAACCAAGCCGTCTCTACAGATTTACAGACACCTAAACACACACACACACACACACACACACACACAATGTAGAGTAACAAAAGTGCATTTCTGGATATTACAAATGCAGCCTGGAAGCACACTTTTTAAAATGTGGAATCTTTACAACCCCGTTATATTGCCACATGTGGTCAATATATTATAAAATATAATCTGAACGTACGGTAACACAATCTCTTTATATTGCATTTTCTACAAAATTTGAGCACACCCATGACAGAGGCGTGTAGGGATTTAAGAAGTGCGCTGAGCTTCCTAGCATAAAGTGTCATATTTTCTATTTTCTCCTAAAGTTTGGTAATACATCAGCAGCTGACAGATCATGAAAATGCTCACGCACACACACTCACACACACACACACACACACACACACACACACACCTCACACACACTCACACACACACACTCACACACACACACACACACAACTTTGCTGATGTCATGCCTCAGAGCATGTTGAGTTTAGGGAGGGCAACTCTCTCAAACACAGACACACACACCACACACATTCACACACACACACACACACACACACACACGCCTCTTTACACAGCCGTAGGGTGCCACCATGGAACCACTCACCAACTTTCTGTGCTCCTCAATTATGCCCTTAGAGTTTTTGACCTGCACTGCACAGATCTCTCTCTCTACTGAATTATGGTGCACCTCTTTCTTGATTGAGGTGGAGTCGCTCTCCACTCAGCCCTCTCTCTTCCTCTCTCTCTCTCCTAAGCTCTCTCTCCTCCCTCCTCCGCTCCATCTCTGCTCTAAAAAGACAAAGCGCCACTAGTCCTGCATCAGAGGAAAAAAGATGCAGACGACTTTACTTAAATGAAAGCGTTTGGAAAATTAAGTGTTAGAAAGACATTAGGAAGCGATTAGTGAGTGACCAATTTTCGTTTAAATACAATTTCTTTGGAGGTAGCGATATGGAAACGTCGCTAAATAATTTAAGCGCGTGCAGCTCTATAATCACTCCATGGGTGTTGAGGCCGAGGCTCAAACTTGGGACTCAATACGCTTTCTGATGCTCCTTTTAAACCCGGATAGCCCGTTCCTCCTACCTCACACACACACGTCACCCCTGCCTTTTTTCCCCCTTCTTCTTAAATTGAAATAAAACAGACTTTCTCCATTGTAATTACAATAACTTACGTCCATTAATAATAATAAAAAATTCTCCAGCAGATAGTATCATACCTTTTTAATTAGGTTTCTTTGTTAATGCTGGCCCTATCCTTGAGGCCAATAATATTAAATTTAAACTACTGTTTGAAATAAAATGGCGTGACTGCGTAAAACAACAATCACAATCTCGGAACATCTTCAAAAGTGGGACGAAATTAAAGCCTATTTTGATCTTGATTTAATTATTCAACTTTTGAAATAACAAATAATTCCAGATGGATTCAGATCTGTGTGTCATGGTGCAGGAAGAGATTTTATTACTGGCCTTTGGATTTTTGGAAATAATAATCATGAAAATGAATCAGCAAAGTTTTCTAGGAAAATAACATTGTCGATATAGCTGCTAGTTATGAAGACTACAGGTGATTTTAAACAAAGATTATTTTAAATAAACCTGCTTTTTGTTTGAAGAAATACACATTTATTTATATTTGTGTTAAACACAACAAATATACAATATAATATAAAATAAAATAATATAAAAGTAATATAATATATACATTTATAATTTACTATAAGTTTAAAAATATACATTAAACATTAAATGAAGTATATTATATGATCTATATGAATCATTCTTTCCTATCAACTTATATGTCGCCATTGAATCTTGGATTTTTGTACATAATAAAATAAAAAGACTTTTATGTAAAGAATATATATATATATATATATATATATATATATATATACATATATACATATATGGCACAGACACAACAGATATATGCTGTTTTCCAATTAAGCATGTGTGGACCATGTGTAATTCTATCCACACCGTGAGTTATACAGCGCTCTGCGCAATGCTTTCCTAACAAGTTCTAAGGGTCTCTCCTGACACCTGAAACATCTTAATCAATCGTACGGCGGTTGCAGCTCATCTCCCCTGCGACTTGATTGCGAATTCCGCGTGATCTGATCCCCGAGCACCGATTCTGGCCTTATGAAGCGTAATGACCACGGCTGACTAGGCCTTAATTGTGATTTAGTGTTGCGCCGCCTTGCTCCGGCCCCAAGGATATTGTGTGGGAAAAAGCGAATAGGGGTCAATGGCGGCACCATCGATGATCCGGCGGCGTCGCCTGACTACGTGTACCTGCGTGTCGGTCGGCTGTGAGGCTGTAGGGAAATTTTTCACAGTGCCAGGCCCCTAGGGTTGTCGGGACTCCGAGTGGCCGGGGGCGAGGGAGGAGGAGTGCTACTGACAACAACCATCAATGTCAAGGGGCCCAGGAGAGAGAGAGGAACGACCCTAAACCTGGACCACTTCCTCAGGGGAATGTGTGAAGAGATTTGGGAAAAATATGACTATACTGAATTATGCCCTCTTATGAAATCAAGAAAAGAGTCAAATGAATTATTATGTCCAATTTCCATGAACTGTAGATTTTAAAATTAATATTTAAATAAACTGGTATCATGTTTTTCTCTTTGCCTTATAATTTGTTTTTCTTTTGTTTTATGTTAACTGCTTATCATTTTAATTGTTTAGTAACAACTGCTTGTAATTATTTGTATTTATATATATATGTATGTAATAATATATGTATGTAATAATAATAATAATAATAAACAACAAACATAATGTGACATTGGACACAGATTAACGTTTGGTCAAATAAAAAAGAAAATAGCTTTAAGAAATTCTTCCACTCAGGTCTGATCTCACTGATACCAAACAAAATATAAAAATGCGCCAACCATGTTCAAGCTCGGTGAATGAAGCAGAATGCTTTTAGAGCTCATCTATTCAAATCAAACTTTTATTCGTCGTTTCCCTTCATTAAATACAGTCGATTCTAATGCCAAACAAAAGGCGGAAAGTTGTTGAAACGCTGCATTCAGAAGACAGTATCAATCTAATAAAGCAGGCACTTTTGGATGTGGCGTGTGATGATGCGTTAAGGTATCTCTCTATTTCTTTGTTTCTGGGTGAGTCTTCCAACAACTTCGTTACCTGACATTCAAGAGGAGAGAAAAAAGTTAATCATTTTCAGCCGCCATGCACACCACATTCAACATAATTGTAACATAGATACATTAGATAAATACTCATTTTGTCAAAGACGTAACTCACATAGAAAGTATGCAGTACAATACTGGATACTAGGGCTGCACTGCTGTCCCTATACATTTAAATACAAAATGGACTAAACTTTTTCTGTTATGTGTCAGCAATATGAATACGAATCGTAGGCTTTATTCATCATTTTGATAATGAATTCATTCCATTTTCAGGATCAGTTAAATTAAACCATTGATGACATCCTGAGAAAACATCATAGAATGAATCCAAGAGCTATATTCAATTACATTAAGGACCAAGATTTCTACTAAATAATAGTTCCCAAACCTTAGTTAACCAAAAACCTCAGATTAAATAAAGCTATCAAGATCTCCAGGAAGCTGTCTGTATTCAGGAACTGACTTATACATTTGTCGAGCTCGGTAAATATAATACACTAAAATATGAATGTCAAATAAACTGGTCATTATATACTGAGGATCCATTGGTCATTCATTATGAGTTTTTAATGAGTTTGATGGGCTTTTCTTGGTTAATTAGAGGACAATTAGCTTTTCTTAAAACTCTACAGATCAATAGGGTCTGATAACTTTTCACTTAGTCATAAAAAATCATCCAAACATTTTCTGGTGGCGGTAATAAGAATATAAACGATAGTAACTTGCATGTTCTATGCACTCTTAAAAATCAATCATTTAATATAATGCAGTTTTGAATGCATAAATGTGTTGGATCTACATATAAAACAGTAAAAAAAAAAATTATATCTAAATTATATATAAGGGATTCTCTACCTAGTATACGGTAGATAATGAGGGTAAAATATTTAATTTCTCATCTCACAAACATACTCACATTATATATATATACATATTATATATGTATTTATTTATTTATATATATATATATATATATATAAACAGTTTAAATTGATGGTAATCTGAAAATATTTACATTGTATGGAAAAATAATATGTTAACTCTTAATGGATTAATGGAGTATTCTTCTGTTTTTCATGTTTATCCTCTAATAAATTTTGGCAATTACATTCATTACCGGAAGCTCTTCAGAAACTGCAACCAAAGATTCCAATGTCAATGTCCACTTAACATAAGTTGCCGCAGTCACACAAATGTGGAGTCAGAGCTGGAGTCAGAGCTGGAGTCAGAACGACAGAGCCAGGGCAGAAACGCATTTCTATCTCGGAAATTCACATAACACTTCACATTAAAAGAAGGCGGCGGAATATGAAGGGTGTGACTGCCACATTCATATAGTTGCAAAAAGCGAGACAATGCGGAAGTAATCCAAAAAATTCAGAATACATATCTAACGGAATACGTTACCAATTACATTTCAGGGCATGCATTCTATATTCTGTAGTGGAATACATTTTAATAGTAACCTTCCCAACACTGCATATTACTACATACTGTATATGTACAATTTTATATAATAAAACTAAGTATTTATGATGAATCTTCTTATACGCATGTATTTCCACATGGCTCTACAGCATGCATGTGTGTAAACGTTACCTCTTGCCCCCAGTTCAAAAGCAGGTCAGTCATGAAAGAGGCCAACAGGAGCCGACATGTTAACACAAGCTTCACCGTTACAGCCCAGACAGTCTAATAACCCCCGAGTTCGAGTGCTGAAACGCTCACAGGTACAACTTCACACCCACATTCGAAAAAGAGGAAGCCACAGATTTGAACTAAAATTTTAATTCAGCAAACTCTCCCAGAGACGTCAGTTCACCTGGAGATTGAAAGCTGTGCGTGTGCTTAAAAAAGCTTATAAGCATTAATGCAAGCTATCTTTTTGTTGTTCAATTGCATTTGTGAATATGGATAGAAAAAAATTATATTTGGATAACAAAAAGATATAGTAGCAGTTCGGTGCATCTACAGAGCTGGTGCTGGTTAAAAAGCACATAATTACCTTTTAATTGTGACATACAGTCTAGTAAGAGTACATAGTGAGTACTGCTATGGACATCTTGTAATATAAATTCACAGCACATTTAAAAAATACTGTACACAGTGATATGTCCCACCCAGTAAGGTAGACAAAATGTTCCATGTTGGTTTTAAATAAATATTGGATATATAAGTTTTGTGCATATTTTAATTTCAGGGGTGGGCAAAGCATCACTACGATGGACCTCATTCAACAATATTTTCTACTAGAGATCGGACAACATCTTATTTTACTAACAACTAGGCACTCACTCGATTTTAATCGTCAGTGGCAATTCCATTTACTAATTTGTGAAATTATTGTAGCTATAAAATTAACACTCGAAAAGCATCATCGTTCTTTTGTGGCCCTGAAAGCTGGGACCAGCATTTCCTCCTGGGGTTTTTTCTCTCCCCTTTGACAAATATCTGTAGAATCTGAAGCTTTGTGTATACTTAGTACCACTAAACAATATTTCAGTGCACATATTCTCTAGAAATCTGCAATCATAACCATTTAAGCATTTACTTTATCAATATACTAATAATGTCGCATCTGGCACTCTTTTCTGTTGTGGGGAGTTTAATATTAATTGATCCTGATTTCGATGACCGATGTTGCAACCCTGTCCATGTTTTGTCTTTAGAAAATACCCTTCAAAATCAGCAGTCAAAACATCTGCGCTGTACTCAGTGTCCCGGCAGACAATAAATCCCTCTAACGTCCAGCTCTTTTTAAGACTGGGCGTGTTTGTTGAGCGACGCCCCACACAGGCTGTGTAATAAACTGCAGGGCTAGTGTGTGATTGATGAGCGGAGACGTGGAGCGTCCGGGAAAAGGGTTCAGGAGTGTGAGAGAGAGGAGCTGGGGAACATGGCTGTGGCTGCAGATACCTCTCTTTAATCTAGATCAGTCCTCCGTCATACACACACACACACACACACACACAAACACACACACACACACACACCTGGGAGTCTGCCTAATGTCTGTTCTGTCCACTCAGCATTGGATATAAACTAGGGGCATCATGGAGGAGGGAGGAGACGGCAGCTACAAGGTACAGAGCGTGGGTGTGTATGTGTGTGTGTGTGTGTGTGAGGGTGTTTCCGATCTAGACTTATTCTGAGGACAAATTTCAAACTCTACACCTTCAGATTGGGGACCAACCTACCTTTATTAAGTGTCTTAGTGTATTCAAATGAATGTTAGAAGACTTAGAAAAACAGAAAAGTTCAATTTTTATTAATTAAGTTCTGCTACGGGCTAGACATGTGATTTTTTTTTGATAGAATAATCATTATTTCTATGCGAGGTCCCTAAAAGTCAAGTAAACATGCGTGAGTGTTAGAAGGTGTGTGTGTTGGGGATGCACATCAGTTATTGTTTTATAGGTTAAACTAGTCACTTAGTCTAGTCTTCAATCTAAATCATTCTCATTAAGTAATTTAAGTAGCTAAGTTATGATAAACTTATGTTACCTTTGGATCACTGGATACATAAGAATGAGAAAATTACTGCACATGCACTGACGTTATTCCTGTGTGTGTGGGTGTGTATAAATTAATCTGGTTAACTTGTATAAAAGGAGTTAAAGCAGTGCATGTAAAACTAGAATAAAACGTTAAGAGTGACACGAAGAGCAGCTCAGGTTTGCTAATGGCAGTCAAACCAGTAAAATGGAATCACCCAAGAACCACAGCCATTAGGGTTTATCCTCTCTCCTATCTCACACACACACACATTCACACACACACACGCACACACACACACACACACACACATGATACATGACCTCCGAGTAGAGTGCTGTAGATGAAGAGAAGCAATCTAGAGAAACACACACAGACACACACACAGACACACACACACACACATACTCGTCCAGGCCCTACAAACTCCTGACGTTGATTTGAAATAAATGGAGACTGATGATCAGTCGATGACAATTCCCGTAATCATTAAGCCGGGAGTGATTCATCAGGAGAGCGGAATCGGGGGCCCCTGTGTCACATTTATCCTGTCGGAGAGGAGCGGAGCGCCGCACATGCTGTGATTTTTAAAAGGATTGATTACAATCCAGCTGCTCCCCCCACCCGCGCCCCTAAATGCAGGATAATCAGGTATTTAGCCCCCACCCTAAAAAAAATATTAAAAAAATAAAAGTAGACGAGGATGCCAGAGAAGAGAGAGCCACACAATCTAATTTCCCCCCTCAGCCCAACTTTTTGCTCGCAGCACTGATGACTGTCTGGGGGCTTGTAATGGTGTCGCGAAAACTCCAGCACATCGGGGAGGGGAGGAGGGAGAAGCGTGCCGGATTTAACCCAACCACGCTTTTTATGACACGTCTGATCCGCTTCACACACGGAAACGTGACAGCAGGAGTAGCAGCAGGGTTGAGGCTCGGCTCTGACGTTGCCTTCGTTTTATGACAAGCTCTCTACGTAATACAGATTTGTAACACATGCGCGCACACACACACACACACACACACATACTGTATATATGTTCAGTATATGCAGTCATTTTCTATATAAATCCCTGCACAGTCCATTAGCAAATATTAATGTGAAAACTTTCCTAAGAAATTATTACTTATTACTTCAGACGAAAGTCCTGCAAGTCCAAGAAAAGTGAATACTTTTTTTTTTTTTTTTTTTACGAAGAGAATAGAAATGGATGGAATAGAACATGAGAAATAAAGTATAGAGAGAATGCTGTATGTACATGTATGTTCATGTATGTTCTTAATGTAAATGTTTAATTAATTTACTGAGTACGTGATGTATGTACATGATGGATCACGTGAGAGAGAGAGAGAATCATAAAAGAGAGGCGCACACACACACACACACACACACAGTAGGTGATTTTAATGTCTATTCAAATTACTGTCTATTTAATACCAGAGAGTTTCTGTAAAGGAGAAAGAGAGTGAGAGAGAGAGGACTGCAGTATTCTATATATACATATATTCATGGCATACACACACACACACTTTTTTAACGATTTCAATGTATTCATTTGTATGTTTCAGTCATAGTCTATATGATTTAAACGTTGAAAAGTGTTCAGCTTCCTATGTACATGAGTGTACACACACACATACACAGAGTTGGTCAGTGCAATATCTGTTTAAATTACTGCACTGTACATTAAGT
Organism: Distichodus sexfasciatus; assembly: GCA_032718565.1. Classification (NCBI taxonomy): domain Eukaryota; kingdom Metazoa; phylum Chordata; class Actinopteri; order Characiformes; family Distichodontidae; genus Distichodus; species Distichodus sexfasciatus. The sequence continues at coordinate 202,699 of JAVGVS010000005.1, forward strand.
CTTTGAGATTAGATTTTCCTTTTTTGTCAGAGAATAAGAGACAGAGAGAGAGAGAGAGGGAGAGAGAGAGAGAGAAAACTGTAGTATTAGGATGAAAGCGAGTGCTTATTTTGTCATTGTGAACACACCACAGCACAGCACACAGTGCAACACAATCAAATGTGACCTCTGCATTTGACCCATCTGTGAAGGAGCAGTGGACAGCACCTGGAGAGCAGTGAGTGGGGACGGTACCTTGCTCATAAGTACCTCACTGATAATTTTACCGGTCCTGGGATTTGAACAAATGCCCTGAATTCATATACACATATCAGTTATAGCCAGAATGATATAAAAGATGACAGATGAGCTTCACTCACGTCAGATGAGTCAGAGAGAGAACAGTCTAAAATTAGTATACATATTTACAGTATATACAGTCTTATTTCAAAGTAATTACATAACAATATTACTGTCTCTGAATTGCAAGGCATTATGTGATTCCAAGCATACCTTTGAGCTTTTGAGTTACCTTCTTAGATTTTAGATATAAGCATGATAAGATGTTGTTTACTGCAGCTCATTAGAATACATATTTAACACTAAAATAACACAATTACAGTAATCTACTACTTTTTGCTGTAACACCCTGATGTAAGGCATTACTAAAAATAATAGTAATATTATGCTCATTACATATTTTCTGTTACAACACATTTTTAACTGGAAATCTTGTGCTAAAAAAAGTACACCTTGGACACAAGAGAAAGATTTCTGTGAGTAAAACTGTATAGCTACAGTCATTATGCTACACCACATCGCCCTCCACTGGATGTAGAATGAGCTGCGCTAAACTAGATTTTAACATTTTCGAATAACAAGTCCTACTTACTCAAAAGTAATGCAGTAACACATTACAATTCAGAGACAGTGTTGTAATGTAACAACTTACTTTGAAATAACAGTAACAATAACATCTCTCTCACCAACATAACCCCCCCACCCCACCCCCAGGACACATTTTCAACACGAGATCAAATCTGGCGTGGTATCAAAATGTCTTTTATATATTTCCCATATTTTCATTATGCCACTTGCAATGCATTTAATACAATTTTTAGTCAAACACGGAGTCCACATGTGAATGTTTCAGATCGGCCGAAAATAGCTGCCGTTCACCTTCAGGTATTGAATTGCACATCTTTACATCGTCCTTGCCAGAGGAATAAAAAACAGATGAAAACGGCGTCTCGCGAAGAAACTCCGGCCTGCTCCAGTGCTCTCTGCAGACGTGTTCCCTCAACTCTCAGGCTCTCAACTCTCAGGCCACTTAAATCCCAAAGATTTGCTGTGAGAGCTGCACCCAAAGCACGAGGCGAAGCCACTAAAGAATACGGCGCTTGAATTCACGCGAGGTTATCAAAACACTGGGCGGGATAATTTGGAGTAATATGTCATTTTTCTGTCCGGCTATTAGCCTCTTTTCCCGGAGCTTGGAGAAGGTTCTAATTGGAACCAGACCACCGTGTGAGGGGAAATACCATTCATCATTTCTCTATGACTTATCAAATATAAGGATTTGAGAGAAAACAGCTGCGAGCTTGATCGAATTAAACGCTGAATCAAGCGGCTTCATCGGAAAAGTGAAATGTTGACTAACAGATTTTAAGCGCCCGTTTCTTTTTTGATTTCCTTTTGACTTTTTTATGTCGCACCTCCTGCCATGACGCTTTTTAATCCGATAAATATTAAATGGCGTGTCAAGACATCTTTATACGAATAAATTATTTAATGACAGACGCTCGGTCTGTTTGAAACATGACACTCTGAAGGCACTTTGTACAAACAGTCCTTCCTGTACTTGGGAAAGAGAGAGAGAGCGAGAGAGAGAAACAGGGCAGCGGGGCCCGGAGTTCAAACGGAGGTCAGCATCATGAATGTTGTAGCGTAAAAGCAAAGGAAGAAAAAAAAAAACACCCCTCCGAGCGCAGCAGCACTCCGATGTCACAAGGGTCTGTCGGCAGAAGAAAAATGCTCCGTTACACAGCCGGCACAGCTAAGGCTCGCGTCCATTTGCGGGACTTAAACATTGCGGTGTCCGTCTGCGCGGCCTGGCGACCGGACAGGCCATTCATTCTATCGGGTTAGCGAAACAGCCATGAGCTAATCTCGGGGAACAGGGCCTCGGCGCGATCATAAGTCAACGAAAAACAATGGTTGGGTTTTGACAGAATGTCATATTTTACGTTACGGGATGATGAAGAAAAAGAGAGGGAGAGGGGGAGAGGGAGAGAGAGGGGGTGCCATGCTACAATGGCATTTCTCGGCGGAGAGATTCTGCAACTTCAGTGATTTTGACACAGGCGGGAGCTGATAACAGTCGACGTGAACTGTCACCTCGGCAGGAGGTTTTGAGGAGTTTGAATGGGCAAAGCCGAGCCCACGTGGCCTTTTCATCTCGATCAAGACTTCAAACAAATGCCTCTTCGCGTCTTCAGCACCTTTCCACGCGATACGAGGACTTCAGCAAATTTCAGCACCTTCTGTAAAAGGCCGATTTCCTGACGTAAGCATCATTGTGCAGCGCCGACTCGTAACACCGAGCAAACCGAAATCAGGCAAAATAAAGTTGACTTGTTAGTAATAAGACTGTGTCTGTGATGGAGCTATGCTGGCGCGGAACTTTCATCCAGCAAACGCTTTAAGGGAAACACGCTACAAAATACTGCAATGTCCGACAACAAATTGATTCGAATTTGCCAGTCAGGGAAACGGGATGCTGAGGGGAATTGCGCCCACACAAACACTGGGAATCTTAGATTTTGAAAAGTATACACACATGGAGCATGTTTATGTGTTTGTATTTTATGAATTTCCCTAACAACAAAGGGCCAGTAAAGGTACCATTAAGGTACTCCAGAGCAAGGTACCATCCACAAGCACTGCTCCACAGATCCTGTCCATGTCAGCTGCCCACTGCTCCTTCACGGATGGGTCAAATGCAGAGGTCACATTTCGTTGTGTGTGCTTTGCTCATTTACTCATTATCCCAAAAACTTCATCCAAACTGGGGTGGTGGGGGCACCGGAGCCTTTCCCGGGAACTACGGGCGCAAGGCAGGGACTAACCTTGGGCAGGCGTCAACATTCTGAAGGCACACACACTTACACAATCACACTCACATTCACACCTTACAGGGCCAATTTAGAGTCGCCAATTAACCTATACTGCATGCCTTTGGACTGTGGGGGGAAACCAGAGCACCTGGGGGAAACCCACTTGGAGATTATGCAAATTCCACACAGAGACCGGGAATCGAACCCAGGACCTTCTTGCTGTGAGGCGGGAGAGCTAACCACTTCGCTGCCGCGCCGCCCCTGTGCTGTGTTCACAATGACAAATAACTTTCACATTGTCAGCCTGAAAAGATGAAAAAGTGAGAATCTAGACAAAAGAATTTCCCTTGAAACACTGTTTTTTCAACAAAATAAACCAAAAAATGTTGAAATAAACAAGACTATAGATTAAGGTGTTTAATGGTACAGTTAACTTTTTGCAACCAAAAACAAAAATATTCACAGAAGAATTTTGGTGCATTTTTAGTAAACTTCCCCTCTCAGATGGAAATAGACCAGATTTAATTGTTGAAATCACTGTTTAAAATAACAACAAAATAAGTAATAACAAAAATAATAATAATGAATATTTTTTAAAACATTAGATGAAAGTTTTTAATCTCTCACGGTTAACTTTTCCCATGTAACATTTTCCAACTACTAAAGCAGAAAATATTTCCGGAAATTAAATGAATATTAACAATATAAGCGTACTTTCTTTCCCAGATTGTCTGGGTTTTTTTTCCGTTTTCCCTTTTTCCTTTTGCAGGAAAACCACAGCAGTGTACAGTTTAGGGTTTCCTCTATCACACCCCATTCAGCTCATCATCTAATTAGTGAGATTTGATTCATGAACTGAAGTGAAACAAGGAAAACACTAAACTGTGGATCTCCCCAGACCGGGGATTATAAAGCTCTGATTTAGAGCCTATTACAGTGAAATCCAAACCTCAGCCTGAGTAGACTTCAGCCTACGGACATCTGTTCCTCCAAGGACATTCCCACTCTCCATTTAGAGCGAGCCGCCAAGGAAAGCAAACACAAGCTAAACGCTCGCTCGCCAATGTCCTTTAAGGCTTTAAGCTGAATGGCTTTGATCAGCAGCAGCACTGCCCTCCTTCCTTCAAACCTCCTTTTTACGGTCGCGACCTAACATTCGTTTTCTTAAGGAATGATACAAGTATCTGCAGTCAGTCGGTCTGCGGAGCATGTGGCGGCCGCTCCATTTCTTCCTCCGTTTAGGTGAAATAATAACCAGCCGCTTGTCCTGATTATCCTTTTTCCAGATGATGATGGACACGGGATCCCTGAGTGATGGTGACCATGCAGAAAAATCACTTTCAGTTGTTCAAGCAAACTTTTCCCTCTCCTTTCCTTTCTCTCCTTACTCAGCTGCTTGCATTTAAAAGTGTGACATTTAGCTTATCCAGAGCGACATACATCATGTTATGACGGTCTGCCGAAAGACACTAGGGGCTAAACATCTTGCTCAGACCAACCAGGACTTGGCAGTGTTCTGTAATTTCAAGTTTAATTCAGTTCTGTTTCTTAATGTGTCAATAAAATCCAAGTCATTTTTCAAATAAAAACCCAAAACTCGTCAAAAAGCTTTTTCTGTATTCGTTTCCGGTGGCAAAATGAACAAAACGTCATTTTCTCACTTTGTGCTCCGAAACCAGCTGTTTTTATTTTTTATGTTTAATTAAATGCAAAATGGGAAAATGGGTTTTGGTTTTTGGGTTTTATTTTAGAAATGAATGAACGATACACAAATTCAGATCCATTAGTGACCTTTACAGTCAGTCCACTCAATGATATGCTGATTAATCCCTTATTTAATGTAAAAAACCACTTGATGACATGGACACTTTCATTTTCAACCCCAATCCCACCATTAGCCACGTCTTCACACGTCTAAAGCAAAATACAAACACAACAGCACAAAAAGAACTCGTGTCTCGCTCCTGAAGACGTATCACTGTCGTGAACACACACACACACACACACACACCCCAACTAGTGGCAGAACTTCCACTGTGTAAAAGTTGTACCACATAAACAAAAAACTCCAGCTACTTGCCAGAGAAATAGCCATTGCAGTTTGAGGTCCATCTGTTGGAGAAGACACTTTTTACACTTCCACGCTCATATCTTCCTGTGGAATTCTACAATCTTGGAGTTTTGTGAACTGAACCCTCAGAATACAGTGGCTCAGATTAATTTGGCACTGCCAGTCAGATTTACTGTCTCATACCATCCTCAAGACCTCATCTGGTCTCACTGATAGCCCATTATAATAATTATACTTATTCACACAATTTTTACCATCCTGTTCATGATTTAAGAGTTGTATTTGAAATGTGAATATAACCTGCTACAAGATGATGTGAATAAAAAGTGAGACCACAAAAATGAGGAAATATTAAAGATGAAAAAGGGAAAAAAAAGCACTGACTAGAAGATTATTATTAAGAAAATAGAAGGTTGTAATATTATTAGAACTGCAGTCATTCACAGGCTACAGTTTTCTGGTGTTAAAACAGTGTTGGCATTGATTTGTTTAAGCGACTCTGTGTCTAAGGGTTGGAGTGTTTGGATCTTTACCCTCAGACTTAAACGACTCCAAGAAAATACAGCATGTGATTGGCTGATTGATTTGGTCTGTACGCTCTCGTCTGCTTTGCCACTATTACTCAAGCAGACGCAGAGGCACTCGGAGCAAAGCCCATCGACCAGGCTGGCTTCACAAAACAAACTCCATTACGCCAACAGAGTCATCTGTTATTATTATTATTATTATTATTATTATTATTATTATTATTATTATAAGCCAGATATATGTTTTTTATAGCAACAAACATCTGTCTGTCGGTTCTTTAGGTGGGGGGCATAAGAAGCTCACCAGTGTTGGGAGATGCACGAAAATCAATGAACTGTGCTGATGTGTCCTATATGCAATAAACGTTTTAACTTGCATTTCAATGCCAAACTTTTCAACATGAGTTTACTCCCCCCCACCCAAAAAAACAGCAATGCAATAGTGCATCTTAAATAGGCAAATAAGAATAGCAAGCAGTTTTTCAACCTCATTCTCAAGTGAGCAAACGCCTCAACTCAGTGTTCTGTTTTTATGCGTAGTTAATTAAAACTTTTCCCCAAGAGCATGCAAATCAAAAACTTGAACCAAATTTGTTTTCTTGTGATTATTTGTCATTGTGAACACACAACAACACGGTACACATTAGGCTTGGGCGGTATCCAAATTTTGATACCGTCAAACCTCCTCCCTATTTTACCTCGGTATACGGTATTACCGTGAATAATTGTGAAAAAAATTGTGACGTAAGGCTCAGACAGCGTCACCAAACTGTTGGCTTGTGCCTAAACCGTTCAGAAACTGAATACCAAACACTAATACTGAAACAATAACAAAATAACATGCAGAACAATATTAACAACTTTTGTTAGCAACAAATAGCAGTTTATAAAAAAGTGCAAATACAACAGTCAAACAGAATTAAATTAACATAAACATAAACATCCAGAACAGTTTTCGCGCAGAGACGCGCACACAAATCAATTAAATTAAATCACACCGCCTGAACTTTTAATAACAAAGAAGAGCAGCTTATAAAAAGTGCTGGTTTATAAAAAAACCAGAGTTGAATTAACATAAACATCATCCATATTATAAAAAGTATCGTCCTAAACACAGGGATCCCAAGTCTCCCGGAAGTTCCGGGAGTCTCCCGCATATTGATAGCGTCTCCCTGATGCCCGCAAATTGAATAAAATATCCCGGAAACTGGAGCAAGCAAACAAGAACCTGCACGCGAGACAGTAGCGTGCGCATCGCGCATTTGGAAGAACTGTAAATAAATCGCGCACCTGGCGGAGTGAGAGAGTGAGAGAACGTGCGTATGTGTGGATCACTGCGTATTACTGCGATCCCCTCGCGCCAGTCCCCCCCCCGCCCCGGACGTTTTTTTTTTTTTTTTTTGGCGGACCTCCCGGAAATGAGTTTTTGCAGGTTGGGATCCCTGTAAACAAAAACTTATTTCCATCTCTCGCGGTCACCTTTTTGTTGCACAATTTGCAAATTGCCTCGTCCGTATTTACCGCCTCTCCCTTCTCGTTCGGTCGAAACCCGAAATACTGTCAAACTGCAGTTGTGTTCTTTTTCGAGACCACGTCACTTGGTGCGCGACTCGCCATCTTTCCCCACCTCTCTCTTTCTCCTCCACGCTGTCACGTGATGACAACCACGCATACGCATTTTTAGGCATTAAATAAATTATATTTAATATTTAATCCTTGTCTCCTATATAAATGCATTGTTTTTATGACGGTATAACGGTATTGAAACTGATACCGTTGCTATTTTTAGATCCCGCGGTATACCATATTACCGTATTACCGCCCAAGCCTAGTACACATATCCATGCACCACAACGAAATGTGACCTATCCATGAAAGAGCAGTGGGGCAACAAGGGTAGCACCCAGGGAAGGTACCTTGCTCATGAGTGCCTCAGTGGTAACTTTACCGGTCTTTGATTTGAATCTGCGACCTTTGATCATGCAGCGAACACCATACCGTTACTCCACCATCTGCCAATCCAATGCCTCAAAAAAAACATTTTTCTGTATTGATTTATAAACCAAAATGAAAAAATATGAATAAGAAATCATTTTCAGAATTCCCATTTTGTGTTCAAATGTAAATTAATTATTTAATTTTTCATTTTGTTTTTTTTATTTGGAGCAACTGACATGACCTGGCAGTTACTGTAATTTAAGAGCAATCCAATATATATATGTGTAAAAATCAGCAATCCAATAACGACTCGCTTGGCGTAAATAAGCAAACCTGCAACAACACCGTGCCGTTTTTCCACCTCACGCCCAAGTGAGCAAAGGGCCTCGGCTCAGCATTCTGTTTTCATGCGCAGTTAATTGAAAGCCTCTCCCCAAGAACCTGCAAATAGCTTGATCAATACGCAGTGTGATGTGTAAATTGATCTTTAGCAGTCATCTCACTTAGTGAAGTGTTCAATCCGACTAATTCGGCGCGGCTCGGGCCTCGTGTGGTCTTCAGCCAATTCATTTGCTGTGAATTTTCAATGAAAGAATTCCCAATGCCGTTTACCGCATCGGCGGCGGGGACAACGTATTGAAGCCGGCCGGCGGATTCTATCGAGGAGAAAATGGATGTTCCACAGAGCTTTTCTCCCTTTTCTCTGTCCAAACGAGGCCTGCGATACCACGCATTCACCTCCTCTACACAGAATAATGAGCACAAAAGATTCACTCACTCACTTCTCTGAAGGTGACGAATCAAACGAATCGCAGATATTCTAAAGGTAAAAAGGAAATATTCTGTAGGAATGACCATGTCTGCTCCAGACAAGATTGTGAATAACATAAACAGATTGAAAATACAAATGTCATTCAGAAATTCATCCCTCAGAATGTTCATATTCAAAACGCTCTACGGATAAGCACCAAAAGTCAGAAGTGATTTTAATGGAATGTTTTGAGCTTAAAAATGTTTAGAATATTTACCAAATTATTTCATTTACATATAGTTTTACAATATTATATTTACATTTGAACTTCCAACATAAACATTCCTACATTTTTGTAATAATTCTTGAATCTAATCTAATCTGAATAATAATCTATTAGCAAGATATTAAAATTATTATTTTGTACTTGGAAATGAAAAGAAAAAAAAAAAGCAAAAAAAGAAATGAACGGACAAGGTACATGAGCAAGGTATCGTCCCCAAGCACTGCTCCCTGGGCGCTGCCCTTGTTAGTTGCCCACTGCTCCTTCACGGATGCATCAAATGCAGAGGTCACATTTAATTGTGGTGCACTGTGTGCTGTGCTGTGGTGTGTTCACAGTGGGGTGTTCACAATCACTCACTTTCATGCATTTGATGTCTGATGAAGCAAAATGAAATGGCTATTACATGGTGTCCAATATAAACACACACACACAACAGACAAGCAACCCTTGAAAATGAGTGATTATTTACTCATACTTCATTACTTCAACACTAGTCCCTTCTCTTTTCTAGCATCCTGTAACTAAAGTGAATTGAATAAAGTGAATTGATTATTTGTCATTGTGAACACACCACAGCACAGCACACAGTGCACCACAACGAAATGTGATCTCTGCATTTGACCCATCCGTGACGGAGCAGAGGGCAGCTAACATCGGCAGCGCCCGGGGAGCAGTGCTCGGGGACGGTACCTTGCTCATGAGTACCTCAGTGGGAGTTTTACCGGTCTGGGATTTGAACCGATCACACCCAGCCGTTACGCCACCAACTCCCTCATATAACTGTTACATCATCCTAAATATGTTACTAAATATACAAACCTATACAGTACTGTGCAAAAGTTTTAGGCAGGTGTGAAAAAATAGTGTAAACAAAGAATGCTTTCAGAAATATAAATAATGATTGTTTATTTTTTATCAATTCACAAAATGCAAAGTGAGTGAACAAAAGAAAAATCGAAATCAAATTAATATTTGGTGTTACTACCTTTTGCCTTCAAACCAGCATCAATTCTTATAGGTACACTTGCACAAAGTCAGGGATTTTGTAGGATTATAGTCATTATATTATTTTGTAGGATTATAGGATTATAGATGTTTGGAGCAACCTACCAGCCAAGTTCCTTCAAAAACTGTGTGCAAGTGTACCTAGAAGAATTGATGCTGTTTTGAAGGCAAAGGGTGGTCACACCAAATATTGATCTGATTTAGATTTTTCTTTTGTTCATTCACTGCATTTTGTTGATTGATGAAAATAAATGATTAACACTTCCATTTTTGAAAGCATTCTTTGTTTACAGCATTTTTTCACACCTGCCTAAAACTTTTGCTCAGTACTGTAATTCAACACATAAAGAAATAAATGAACAGAATAATATTTGGACAAATTGGTAAAAACCCCAACCCCCAAACACCTCAAATGAACTTTGTTACAGAGACACGAATGCTGTTAAACTCCAGTTATAAAAAACTGTAATGATGAAGCTCAGAGGAAACACCATCAGCATAACGAACTTCAGAAAGACTGGCGGAGAAATGCATCGGTCTTCAATATCTATCTCTCTATCTCTCTCTCACACACAAACACACACACAAACCATCTGTTAGCAAGAGCTATTAACAATAATGGTGGCATGATGTCTGTTTATACATTACAGACTTTAAGTGCCCGAATTCTCCATCTCGTCGGCTCGGAGCGTTCTGCCGGAGTGCTCTTTTAGGGTCGGAGCCTGTTAGCAGCTTAAGACCGGCTGTCTGGTTAAAAGTGGGCAGCGTCTGCCTTCGGGGCAGGTCTGCCATGTTTAACGGGCCCTGGAGGGCTGCGGCAGAGAGGCGGGAGGGAGTGAGGCAATATCACAGGGGACGGCGGCCATCGCGGCTGACGCCAGACACCAGACACATCCGAGCACTCGGCTGCACCACTCCGGCCTCCAGACGGCCCACAGGGGGCCGTTACACACCCAGTGCCCGCTTTAGGTCATTTCCTGTGTAAGGGAGAGATGATCGGACGACAGCTGGTGGGGAGTTTTAATATGCTGTATTATTCCAAGCCAAAATAGCAAGTTTTTTTTTTTTTTTTTAAACACAGTCTGTTCCGAGCAGGTTGGTAGAACATCAATCAATCAGCAGCCGAACTGATCTTGTACTGAACATGGCAGGACGTTGTAGAACATGTGTAAAAGTATGTGTGTGAGTGTGTGTGTGGGAGAGAGAGATAAAGAGGAGAACTTTTTGGATTTTTAATCTCAACTTCACACTTCAAGGACACAGTAGGAATTTCCTTTTGAATCAGGGCAAACCCTCCTACAGGTAGAAGGGTAAGAGAGAGAGAACGGGGGCATTTCATGGTTTTGCAAGATGGTAAGGAACAAATTTGGGAAATCTTCTCTCTACACAGTGCTAAGGACATTCAATCCTGGGCTGGTAAAGGTACCAGTGAGATACTCATGACCAAGGTACCATCCCCAAGCATTGCTCCCCAGGCGATGCACGTAATCTGTCCACCGCTCCCTCACAGATGGGGTCAAATGCTGATGTTACATTTCATTGTGGTGGACTGTATGACAAATAATCACTCACTTTAACATTAATTCACTTTGGTTACAGAATGCTAGAATAGAGGAGGGACTAGTATTGAAGTAATGAAGTAATAAATTAAATAACGAATGAACGTTGCATTTTTTTTAATCACTTCTATCTACACTGAACGTCAGTGTTTCCCCCTTGCAAAAACAAAATGTGGCAGGTTTATGGCAAATTTGTGTTTAATTCATGGCAAACAGTGGAGTTTGCCAAAATATGTTGCCACACGTTTGCCATGAATTGAACACAAATTTGCCACAAACCTGCCGCATTTTCTTTTTGCAAGGGGGAAACACTGACTCTGGAAAGAACGTTCAAATGGTAAACTTGTGGCAATATCCTGGCAACAATGAAAAATTGCCACTAGTGGCAGACGTATTTGCCAGTGACTTGACAAAACAATTTGGGAGTAATGGCAACATTGCCAAAGGTTAACGGCAACTGTTTGCCTGAAGCCCAAAATTTTTGCAAGGGTCCCCACTTCAACCAGCACCAATGTTTTGCTTCAGCTGGATGATGCTCCAGCAGCCATTCTGCACGAGAACACTGATCGCACATTAGCTAAGGTGGTGAGATGGAAGGAGAGAATTCACCCAAAAGGGGGTGGTGCAGTGGTTAGTGCTGCCGCCTCACAGCGAGAAGGTCCTGGGTTTGATCCCCGCATTAGCCCTTAGGCCTTTCTGTGTGGAGTTTGCATGCTCTCCCCGTGTTCGTATGGGTTTCCTCCGGGTGCTCCGGTTTCCATCCAAAGGCATGCAATATACTTTGATTGGTGACTCTAAATTGGCCCTGTGAGGTGTGATTGTTTGAATGTGTGTGTCCTGTGGTGCGTTGGCATCTACCCACGGTTGGTCCCCGCCTTGCACCTGTAGTTCCCGGGACGGGCTCCGATTGGGAAAATGAAGGAATGAATTCACCAAATAGGAATAGGAGATGATCAGGAGGCCAGATCTGAACACTGCAAAAAATGCCTTTTTAAAAATAAGAAAAAATGTAATACTTTTAGGAAAAAAATACTTATTTCAAGCAAAATTATCTGCCAGCGCAGCAAGAAAATTGCACTTGCTAAGACTTCTTAAAACAAGATAAATTTTCTTGAAACAAGTCAAATAATCTAAACAATATTCAGTCTTACCAAGAAAATAAATCCAAAAAATGGCATAACAAGATTAAAATGCTGAATTCAAGTCAATTACACTTGTAGAGATTTTATTTTTTGCAGTAAAAGGGTTGTGGTGGGTGATTTTAGCAGGAGTTCTCCGTTCTACGGTCTACACCGTTTCACATTACGGTGGACCTGCCATTACACTGGGACACTGAGATGCACAGATACCTCATGTTAGACGCCTCAATCAGCAGTTAGCAGCTAAACCAGTTTGTCTCCCCTCCAAATCCTGATCAGGAACAAACCTGCCAAGATTGAGGCGAATTCTCTGGTCTACCACTGCTGTTAAATGAGATGCCGAGTCCTTGGTGCCAGCTTATACACCAATCGGCAAAGCGCTAAATAATTTACCAGACGTTCAGAAGTAAACAGGAGTAATAGGACGCAGAAGGAATATGGGAGTCTAATATGAATGATGTAAGTGGGTTACAGGTGATATGAAATGTGTGACTGACATTCATGGAGCTTGTTTCTCCTCTTGTGTGCAATAACTTGTCTCGGAGCAACTCTCTGGAGCACTGTTTTGAGTCTGAGTGGAAGATTTCATTTGGAGCAATATATTCACTAAAGCCGCGAATGGCAAAAAAGGCATCGTGAGCAACGACAGAGACCGAGAGCAAAAAAACAACAATCTGACACAACTGAACGCCTCTATTCAACCACACCATCCCTCATCCCTCCGTCATTACTCATATGCACGCCCGAAAATGGGATGATTGGGTGAAAAAAAAACCTCACAGCTCCATTGTTTTTTCACTTATGATTATCATTCGGGGCTTTCGCCTCGTTCCCTCTTTTCTTTTCCCAAATCACTTAATAGCCTAACAAAGACGCAAGGAGTTGCAGAGGAAGCGAGGGATTAGAGTGTGTGTGTGTGTGTGGGAGTGTGTGTTTATGCATTCAGGTTCGATTAAGGAGACTTTAGCACGTCATCACTGTTGAAAGCCCGGGCGACCTGGAGTCAGGGTTTTATCCCGCCTTATGATGCAACTCTGACACATAAAAAAGAAATCAGGGCTGGGAGAGCTAATGAAAGGTAAGACTTGCATGAATTCTTTTTCATGTTCTCACACACTGAGAACTCTGACATTAAGCATTACTCCACTCCGCATCGCTCGGAAAAAAGGCAGATGCTGATTTTTGGGCATAACCTAATTTCTGTGAGCCAGAATGTACCGCGCAGCAGCAGCCTTTGATAGCGGCACGGTGCAGAACACCTCAGCCAGGACATGACCAAGCAGAAAACACACACACGCGCACACACACACAGTCTTTCTCACATGCGTAGTTACGTCTTGCTATATTTATGAGGCACCTACTAAGGCCAGTCCTTACATTAAAAATAAAAGTCCAAAAAATTTCCCAAAGATTTTACAAATCCAAGCATTCTCTCCCTTTAAGGGGACAATAAGGTCATCACAGCTACCTCAAAACCTTCACACACACACACACACAAAGAGAGAGTGCAGGTCACGGCAGGCCGACCCAGTGGGCGAAGCCGCCCTCGTTCTGCCCTCTTCTCCACGCTGTGGGAGAAACTCATTCAGAGCACTGCATTTTTATCATACACACAGCGGGAAGTGGAAACAACTTCTGTCTCTCTCCGGGAGAGCTGGTGATTTGATGCCGTCTAAATAAAGGGAAACAGGAAGCGCTGAATAAAAGAGGAAAAAAATAAAGTCATACAGCATCATAAAAAGAAAAAAAAAAGATCATTTGAACATATTTCCTCCGGCCCGCTAAAAAGGCAAATAGGTTTGCACGCTGCTCAGTGTGGTTTGGGGTGTGTGTGTGTGTGTCTGTGTGTCTGTGTTTATTGGAAGGGCATTAATGGGCGAAATGTGTGGGCAATGCCAGCGTCTGGGCACCGAGGGCAGTCTGCAGGGTCTGCGTTAACCGCATTAGGCTGCTAGCGCGTGCAGCAGTTCGTTAGGAAGTCATTAGTGAGGAAAAGTCGGCCTGGGAAACGTCAGGGGCACGTGCGGGGGGTTCTGGAGTCATGACACGGCCAGATGCTAAAATATGTCTCAAAGACTTTTAAGAAATGACAGCGTCTGGGATACGGAACTGGCAGCCTGACTAGTTTCTAACCGATATGAAGCTGATTAAAGTGCATTTCGCACCACAAACGTACAAACTCACACACTGACACAAACACAAACCCAAAGCAAAACTACGCAAACATACAAGAGTCCACTGAGGAAACACTGATTAAAATATCAGCTAAATATCCACACTCTTTGAAGACATTAAATATAAATATCATGGATCAACACACAATAAACGAGAAGAGTTCTGGATGTCCATAAAGCTGAAATAAACCAATAATAATAATAGTGATAATAATAATGATAATAATAATAATAATGGATTATTATTATTGTTGTTGTTATTATTTTTATTATTGTTGTTAAAATGTATTAATTCAATGATTCAGTCATCTTATATTCACTCTTATTAGCAGGAAAATTATTGTTATTCCATTTATAATTATTAACTGTATAGCACTGATAAGGAATTCTATTTATTTTGTCTTTTTCTTGTTAATAATAATTATGGGAGAAGGCTGATGAAAATTAATACTTTTATTATTTCTCTTCTTCTTTGTCTTCTCCGTATTGTTGTTGTGTTGGTTAACATTAATTAATTCATTCGTATTATACTGAATAATAACACTATTTTTAGTAATAATAATAACACACACAATAATAATTATTATTATTATTACATATTATTATCACCACAACACCCTACCACGCGTTATTACATTATTTAAAGTGATATTTCTTGGCTCATCTGTTGTGACAGGAAGGGCATCACGCTTGCCTGCTGATTTAGTCATGTACAGGCCACTCCCTGCGTCCATAAATCTCCAATCTTCACTTCCACTTCCACAGAGAGAAAAACCACTACAAACCACAAAAGAGGCCATAAAGTGTCCGAAAGACTTTGAGGAACCACATCATAGGAGAAGACAGGTGTGCCTGCCTCGGCAGTGAATTCAGAGAGACGTGAGGCAGGCGATGGCTGACGTCAGCCTCTCACTGAATAGTTTGTTTAATTGAACTACTAAGAACTTAGAGTGTTGTGTCAACCTTGAATGCTAATAAGCCCCAGCTTTACTAATTAGAAAAAACAAAGCCAGGACGCCAAAGCCATTGTCAAAGAAATATTTTCATTTAGAAGAATTAAGAAGCTTTGATAACTTCTCTCCGATGGTATGCGATTTCCACTCATGCAGCAAATGGCATTCAGAGCGGCACGCTGACTCAGTCTTCATTATTCTCCGCTTTTTAATCTCGGGCAGGGGCGAGGAGGACGACGTCGAGGCGGAAAGTTTGTTTAAGGCGTGGCACGAGCTGATAAGTTGGGAGAAAAGAAAAAAAACAAGTCATGCATAATGGAGAAGGCAGAGCAATAAGGAGATCTCAGCATTATCGGCCTGAAGATCTGGATTGAGTTATCAGCACAGACAGCCTCATACACAAGGCTGCACATGAAGTGGAATTACATTGATTATTTTTCATATCTGTACGTTGAAATAATTCATGAGGAAAACGAAGTGAAAGAAGCGCTCAGCACCTGAACGTGCTCGAGGAAATTTTATGAGCGATGTGGCCGTGACCCAGTAAACGTGGTGTGAAAACACCTGACCACAAGTGACACGCTTTCATTCATGTGCAGATCGGTTACAAATAAATACCACATAGCAACACCACAGAGTCAGACTGGTCAAGAGGAATATAGGGGAATTCTCTCAGCACAGTACAGAGAAGGAAGGCTGTAGAGCGAGAGACGTGCAGACAGAGAGAATGTGTGAATGTGTAAGTGAGTGTGTGCTCAACACATCTACTCACCACGGTCAAATGGGAGGAAAAAACACTAGAAAAATTCAAACTGTCTAAAATCCAAAACAGGGAGCATTATCAGAATAACCAGGACTACAAACAACGAATATTTTATAATCAATAAATATAAACGTTCATACGGATCATTTATAGGCACTGGGTTTGGGGTTTGGCTTAAGGTCAGGCTTAGGATTCTTACATATTTACACATATAAAATAAATAACCTTCAGATATCACAGAATATAACAATGTGTGTGCAAAAATGTATGAGTGGGTTTTGTGAGGATCAAAAGACTATCAAAAGAACGTATTATGTCAAATTAAAATGTGTGAATGATGAAACGTCGAACATGTGAAAGTGCAATAAAAAATATTTAATTGTTTCATACATATTAAAAGAGGGAAAAATATTCTGGGTCCTGGGAATGAGCACAGATTTAAAAATAGATTTCAATACATATATACAAAGAAGAAAAAATGAGTCATATCAGCTGAGCTTTGCCATCTTTGTGAGGTACTTCACTGAGTCTCATAATGACTAGATGTAAATAAGTACTACAGCTACACCTAACCCTAAACTTCACCACAGTAACCATAAGCTCATCCCGCATTTTAGCTTTTGTTAAGACTTTAGCTAAATGTTAAGACTATTATCACTCAAAGCCACAAAACATTGACACATCTCAGGATTTCCTATTTTATGGGACAAACAGAACATTTGGCAATGGTCAAAACCAAATCGGTTACCTCTTTTAGCTTTTCAAATTTTCGTAAAATCATTTTTCCTTAAAAGCCCAGTCCACGATTACAACAATGTCATCACAAAGCCAAAAAAATATCTGATGAACCTCAAAATTTTAAGAACAATCAGGACTTCAGTGACACCAAGCCTCAACACACTGTCCCATCGCAGGATTTCCTATTTTAAGGGCGATCAGGACCTCAATAATCAAAAGCAAACCTTTTACGCCTTTTATTTTCTCACACAGAACTTGAAACCTTTCTATAAAAGTATTTTTCCTTATGAGGACCAATCCTCATAAGACAAAAATGCCCTTACAAACCCAGAATATCATAGAAATCTAAGTTTTTTGTATGTTATCAGTGTGAAGACAATCAAGACCTGCTTGCTCAAAGACCTGCATGCACACGTGTGTGTGAGAGTGTGTGTGCCCCGGCTCAGCCATGTCGGTGAGGTTAATGAATAGTGACAAACCCGGATAGTCTCTCTATTCTTCTCTCTGGCCGGCGTGTGTCTGTGATGGAGGGAACCCAAAACTCCTTGTTCTCCTTTAACAAGGTCAAAGCCACCACGGCAGCAATCGAGTGTCACTCACACCCCCCTACACCCACCCTGCCCCAACCCTGGGCACGGGTGGCACCAACCCTGCATCGGCCCTGAAGAGACGTGTGTCAACCGGCCGTCGAACCAATCACGGCAAAACGATTAAGGCCAATATTTCATTATTTTCAGGGATGGGCCACTTTAACACCTCACTAATCTATGAGGGAGTCAAAGGGTTTGTCTGGTAAGAGTTTAGGGAACAGCATGGGGGCACTCTTTTAAAAATGTACATTAGTGTGTGTTTGTATGTGCGTGTGTGTGTGTGTGTGTGTTTTTTCCTTTCTTCCTTTGCTCACAATTTAATTCTGATTAAAAATGGGTCGTTAATGAAGCATGAATAGACTAATTGGTGCTGTCATCACGACAGCAGGAGACACAGTGCTTGACATTTTGAACAAGCCATGAAGGGATGACATCAGCATTCACGCAAGGGGGGAAAAAAAGAAAGACGGGATGAGGAGGAGAGGGTGGGGTGGGGGGATCGTCTTCGAAATGCTCTTAAGACCTACAAGAACTTGGCGGAAACTTATTAATTAATTGGAAGTACTAAAGGGGGTGTTTAGGAAACTTTTGGGCGCCGGAGACAGGCCACGGTTTAGGAAATTAATGATGTGCGATGATTGAATGAAACTCGGAGCCTGAGCGGCACGCCTGCAGTCGGACCCTTCAATCTGGAATTACAAACGCTTATAATATCTTAAGCCAAATGAGGGCAATGAGAATTATTTTAATTCTCCGTAATCCTATTTCAATTTAGATCAACATTACGATGGCACATTTCACAAACAGCCAGGAGCTTTTAAGGCTGGATTCTGTAAACTGCTTCCGTCTTGAAAAACAAAGGAATATTAGCGGCTCTGATGGGTCACAATTAATCTATGATTCAGGCAGATAACTGTACATTTAGTTTAACCTGCAGTTTTCTTTTACATTTACTAGGGTAGGTCACTTCACTTCCTTTTTAAAAAATGAAATAAAAGGAGGATTTTCATGTGAGAGTCACATAAATAGTGTGAGTCTGTGGTGATGGAAACATCTTATTTCAAAACGGCCGGCTTTTCAAACACTAATATTCGGAACACGAGGTGTGAACCTTTCATCCCCCCAAAACTGTCATGAAACAGATGAGTTCTACACCCAAACACTCCAAATGTCACAGCGTCCTCACCTGCTCTCACTATTCTTCATGAAAATCAATAATATTCATCAGCGCGTTCTCCCAGAATGAAAGATGGGTTTCTGTTCTGCACAGTAATAGGAAAGGCTTTCAACCACTTCTCAAAGAAATCATCTAAATATATTTAGATATAGAAATAAGAAATAAGAGAAATAATCAGCACAGTTGGATGTCAGAGATAAGGTCAAATCTAGAGAACCACATGATATAATCGTTTTCAGAGTGTATTTTAAAATACAATTTTAAAAACAGCATTTTAAAAGAAACCTGACAAATTGAAATGAAACAAAATGCATTAACGAAAATCAATAACACAATCAGTTACAAGTTTGAATTCGTTTTCCAGAGGCAAAGCAATTACAGCATCAGGAGGTAAATCAAAAGAGTGATTTTAACTAATCTCACTTAATTCAATACTCGAGGAGTTTTTACCACGATAAACCTCGGCGTCCCACTGTGAGCACATTTAGATAATTTGAGTCAAGAGAGGAAAGTCAAGGTAAAATGTCAAATCTTAATAAAAACGAATAAGTCAAAAATATCTGATAGAAATTTCATGTTTTAAAATTACCGCATTATGTATGTGCGTCAAAGCTGCCTGTTTAAAAGAGATTAATATAATATCAGACTTTCTAAAAATGTTTTTTTTCTGGCAACTTCATAAAGAGTTATTGCAGAGAAAATGTACAATTATACAGAAGATTTAAAATACTCACAGTTTAAAGATCAATCGTCAGTTCAGCGGTTCATGTTGCCTCGTTTAACAGCTCCGTCATGGGAATTTCTCTTATTACGACAAAATCTATTACGTAATCAAAACGAATTAAAGAGAATTCATACTGAAGACTGAATGTGTCCTGATGGAATAAATATTTGAAAGTCCTTCTCAGCCCAGTTTTGGTCCTGCAGTAAGCACGTTACATCAGTTATTTAGCGGGTTTATGAGGATGTTAATTATTGATACCCCAATTAGTGTAAAGTTGGGAGACATGCTTATGTCATAGGTACTTTAGTGGCGTCGCGGTGCTTTCCATCTCGTAGTATAAAAGGAAGGGGAAAATGAGTAACTCTCATTTATTGGTCATAAAAGTAAGCTGTCTTGCCTGAAACTCACTTTTATGTCATTCTTCCACTGAACTATAATGTACTATAATGTATCATACGTTTAACGTTTTTAAAGTGATAAATGGCACAAACAGCAACTGCACTACAAACATTAAAACTTGGCACTGACACATTTTATCCGATACAGACTACAAACTTGCTTAATAAAGTTGAAAGTATTTATAAAAACATTTATTCCATGGGTGAATGATTGTATAGATAGATAGATAGATAGATAGATAGATAGATAGATAGATAGATAGATAGATAGATTTATTATAGCATAACTTTGTTATATTATTAACGTTTAAACATTTTAACATTAATTATGTGTAAATTATTACTTCAAACTATTCAAATAATCGAATATTTTTTCACTAAAGCGTTAATAAATATATAAAAGCAACACAATAAAACCCCCCAAAATTAATTGTATGCACCAAGTTTAAACGAAACGCTATTCAACAGCATCATTACAACTGGACAAAAATAAAAGCCTAATAAAACGCGTACTCTAACAGACAGCCGGGGGACAGAAGAGGCTCTTAAAGCTCTTCGGCCGCGACTCTTATTGGCGTTTCTGTAGGTAAACTGCGAAACTGAGATGCACGCGGATTAATCTCTGTAAAACACAGGGGTTAATTGTCCGTGGCAAAGAGGCGAGCGGCGCTGACAGTATTACACAGAGCTGTACTGCTCCTGCATCTGTTTTTCCCGCGAATGAGTGACAGAGATGGAGAGGAGAAGTTGTCCGACCAACGTGGATGGGCCTTCATTAATAATGCATGCCAAATTAAGCACGCAGGCATGGTTAGTCAAAGAAAGGTCAAAGTGAGCCAATAATGATTTTTTAATGACGTTTTGAAAGGAAACCATTTGCATTCCTCTCAGGCATTGTTGCTGAGACATGTAATAAGGAAAAAAGCTCCTCGAGATTACAGGCAGGGCGGAGAGAGGAGGAAGAGGAGGAGGATGGCTGGACGCCTAAATTCGGACTTGGACGTAAGATGCACACTTTATGCCGGACATTAACATGCTTTTGGTAGTTTGGTTTGTGTTTCTGAACTACGTCCTCACTTGGTCCGGGATGAACTGGGTCCACATTTGGACCACAAGTTTGTACAGACATACTGTATAACAACTACAAAAACGGAAGAATGAATAAAGCTTGCTGACCGGAAGACAAGATCCTACATCCTCAGTCATGTTTCAACCATTTAAACCATATCTAACATTTTAAAAAATGCTATTTAAACTCTTCATAATTAGACAATGTTGTAGAAAATGACAATAAGCAGTTCTTCTAACATTACTTGTGTATTATTAACTAAGAAAAGTGTATATTCTTGGTGACGTTTTTGCTTTTTTTCTGACAACAGATCCTATAGAGTGTTTACAAGGTTTAAATGGTTTATGAGGCTGGATTAGTAAAAATATCTTTTAAACAGGCAGAGGTCAGTTTAGTTCTAACTATCTGCTGCTGACTGGGAAATTTCTAAGGTTCAGAAATAAACGCTGTAAATTGCTGCAACCTTTTGTCTAACCATGGCTAAGATGTTAGTCAGATTTATTAACTGATATGTTAACTGTGTTCTAAATAGCTTTGCCCAGTCTGATGCTGAATGATACTGTAATTAAGCAGAATGACATGAAAATCACATAAACTGTGGTACTAATTGTATCTATGTTCGTGTGTCTATAACATTAGAGAAGGTCACAGATGCAAGATAAATCAGGTGGTGATATTTTTTAATATAAACTGACAGTAAAAGAAAAAAGAAAAAAGAGAGATTTACTGACGCAAAGTAACTTCAAAAGTCTTGTTTTTCAGTGTAAAATGATTTGTTTTTCATTTATTTCCACATTTGTTTCCATTTCAGATATCAAAACCGGTATCAAATATCCAATTAAACCTTTGAGAGCTTTGGAGCCGCATAAAAAAGTACATCAGATTTAGGAGGGTTAGGACTGAGTCGAAAAGACTTTGATTTTTATAAATAATGCACCTTAACATTTCATGTCAAACCACTAATATTAACACGGCTGCCTACGGCACAGGTCAGACTTTTGATATTAAAGAGCTCTGAATGCTTTCATCCACTTTTAGAAACAACAGTGTGAGGCGAGATCAAATCTAAGTTACTATCTGTCTCGTGGAACATTCAAGATGTTGGACTAAATCTCTGGACTGGATTTTCCAGTCCTAGTTGGGTGAAGTGCTTTATGTAAGTGTCTCCCAGGCCTTGAAACCCGGGCTTGCAGCTGAGATCCTCGAGTCAAAAGTGCAAAGTGCACACAGAGGTGACGGCTGAATGGGCTCGTTTTATAACGCCGGTGCTACATGCTTCATAAGCGCTTCTTAGAACATGGAAAAGCTATTGAAAGGGGCACAACAAAGCAGATACTGCCATTTTCAGGTTTCTTTTAAGGTGCCTTGAGGCACACACTCGTACACCCTCAAGCACACACTCACAGAGCCAGACAACAGCCGAGGCGACACTAAAAGGAGGACAGTGGTGGAGTTCAGTGCCCCCGTGTAATCGAAGGTGACACGTGCATCTGAATGACAACAACTTCTGCCTTAATCAGAGGCGGGCGTTAAAGGGATCACTAATCTCAACACTCTATCCGATTATCACACATGGCTGGCCTAATGCACTGAGTGTGGGGTGATGATTATATATTTATTTCCTGATAGACAGGCCACGGAGAGCGGGGCGGCGCAAGGTGGGGAAAGGGTGGCGTTGGGCAGTGCAGGGTGGTGCAGCGTGGCACGGGGTGGTCCGCGGTGCCGCAGGGTCTCCCCGTACCCGCGATGCCACTCACACAGGGAAATGAGCACCAGCCAGGCAGAAACATGCCAGATGGCACCAGCACTGTAAGGTTTGTGAAGGTGGGGTTTGTAGAGTTGTGTGTGTGTTTGAGTGTGTGTTTGAGTGTGTGTGTGAGACATCCATGAGCATTTTTCCTGTGTCCAGAATAAGTCACTAAGATGTCACATTATAAGATATTGATATTGTTATTGATGGTATATATTGTCACATCTGTGCACATGGTCACTGGAATTCTAGCCGGGTTCTAAGTGTGCTCGACCCGGGGCTTGCCGTCTGGTCACCGTTACGCTTACCCTTTGTCTTGTCTGTTACTGAGTGTTTTGAGTTTGATCGCCGGCTAGGCTTGTACTACGCTACCAGGAACCTTGACTCCCGCAAGTTCGCTATCCAGAGAGACTCTGGAAATTCCATCTGGGCTGACTGAAGTTGGTTTCAATTTTGAGGACATGGCGTACGAGATGTGAGCTGGAGCTCGGGTCCTATAGTGTGATCACGTCAGACCAAATTGGACTTTTTAAATCAAACTTATTTAAGTTAAAAAAACAAGAATCTACATATTGATTTGTATCTACATATTAGTAGTAGTATGAAGTAATCGCGTAATCGGTGCATCGCAATGCAGACGTGAGCGATTTTGCATCGGTGCAATGGCAGACCATAATCGATTATAACGGAGGTTTTCACCCAACAGTCCGCTTCCCCCTAGTGACCCGCGGCGGCGATGCAGAGGGTCCGTGACATCCGGTTTCACTACTTAAATCACTTTTAAAAATGTAATCTTTTTTCATTTCTACAAAATGTTTCCAGATGATTTTGACATCTTCATGAGTAATGAAATTAATGCAAATATCTAAAAAGTAATACAAAAAAAAATATCCCCTCCCACACCCAGACTGTTTTGTCTGAGTGGTGGTCCCTGGAACAGAAGCAGCTGAAACCCCCTGAATTATATCATGACATTGCTTGGTGATTTTCTGGCTACGGCATGAAATGAAAGATAAAAAGAACATCCCGGAAGCAACTATGGCTGACCCAATCTGCATGCAATGTGAAGTAATGCAGAAAAAATTCACGGAATACATCATGATGCATTGAATCAAGTCTAATTTGAGCTAATGATCGTAATCAAATCGAATCGTGAGACCAGTGAAGGTTCACACCTCTATGACATATCTTATTAGATGAGGATGCAAGTGAACAAATTCACCCCAAAAATATTCACAACAAATATTGGTTTGTCATCAGGCACTGGAGAGATGATGGTTAGTTTTAGGTTGAAGATTAGATTATGCTCAGGTTTGTAGTTAGTATTATGGTTTGGTTTGGGGTTGAAATATATATAGAGTTAGATTATAGTTATAGAAAAATGCTGAAGTTTAGGATTAGGATTAGGCCACAGTTTAGGTTAGTGTTCAGAGTAAATGACTTACAGGTTTAGTATAAGAATTAGATTTGGGTTAAGATTAATTATAAGTAGATAGTAAGTTTAAGAATAGATTGCGATTAGGGATGTCATAATAAAGTTAGTGGAACAGAATAAATCTGTCAGTGTAAGAGATTGATATACAGATGAAAAGAGAGCGAGAGAGAGAGAAAGAGAGAGAAAGCTGGCAAGGAAGGCTTTTATCCGCAATAGTTCATCAGTAATAAAAGTCTTCTTCATCCCTCTACATGGCTCTACATGAGGTGACAAAAGACATCCCCAATAGCTGCCGTGTTTTGGGCCAGACGGAGATCCTCCACATTAATGCACCATCCACTATGAGCCTCCCCCAACCTCTCAAGGTAAAAATTCATTGATTTCCTGTGAGGAGGCTGGAGAGATGCTCCTCTACGGCACAGCCAAATCTGCCGCCCAGAATGCGCTCTTCCCTCCTTCCATCTCTCTCTCTCACTCCAGCCCAGCTTTACTGTTGCTAGAAACTGGGCAGCTTGTGAATGTACAGTAATTACCCCAGCATGGTGTTTCAAACCACTCATCAGGGCCTCATTGTGAGCATTTTCTAAAAGTTACATCAAGAATAAGTCCCGCCGATTATTATTATTTTTTTCATGGGCAGGACAGCTGTTCTCGTTTCTGCTCTTCACAATGCCACATTACTGGCGGGTCGCTTCCGCAGCAGCTGGCCGGCTTCGACCTCGTCATTCTAACACATGTCCAACACGCACGTGCCGTTCCCACGAGGTGACCCTGCTGTCTGGCCCAGCAAATATGACGGAAAGGCTTACTTATAAAGACGTGCAAAAGCGGCTTTTACTGTGCTAAAAAGGAGATGTAAAAATTCACCCCCACCCCATTTAACAGGCAGATATAGACCCTGTCTTTATCTTAGGAGTGAATCGACACAGGCCCTTTTATATGCTCCTAAATTTATTTCTAGATTTATCTCTTTTACCTGACATGAGCACTCAGAGTATGACTGGATCAGAATTTGCATACATTTGTTATATATCACCTCACGTTGATGTCAGCATTCAGCATCACCTCTTTACAGTGTTAATATGGAGGACGGCAGTGGTGGCGGTTGGATCACTGTTATTTGACATTGTCTAACCGTATGGCCTGTGTCTCTGATCCATAGCTCACAGCCACAGTCCAGAACTCGTGTCCAACAATGGGACAAGATTTTGAGTCCATTCAGATCTTCAGACAGACCATCCTCATTTAGTTTAGATTTACCTGAATTTTAAATCAAGTGTCTGGGGAATATCTTGGATAAATTCAAGGTGTAGCAAAACATCCACATCAATCTACACTGACACTTGGAATCAATCCAAAATGAAAACCTTAATCCAAAATCATATATAGTAATGCCACTTTATAATACGTTTTTTTTTTAAAGACAGGATTTAAGGTTTATTTAAAAATGCTGAGCTTAGTGATGCAGATCACTTTTGAGATATTGTTACAATTGCTAATGGTCAGCATTTTTTAGTGGTGCTCTGCATCCACACCGGTCCGACAAAGACAGCCCCTTAATAAACATTAATAAACATTCATGTGAACCCTCAGCACAAAAGGAAGGAGCAGACACAAAGTTTGTACTGGTCTGAAGCGTGAACGTAACCGTAGTTATGCTGTAATAAAGTTGCCTTAAATAAAATATTCAAAAAATCTGATTAGGCTAAAAAGCTCCAACAGATTGCTGCTAAGTGAGGACTGATAAACACACGCTTCATTATTCAGAGACTCATGCGAATAAATAGCTGCTTTAATTTAATCTGCAAGCTCACAAGAGTAAATGAGAGCATTCCTCATGACTACAGTCACTTGCTAACCTGCACCGAACTGAAAATGCAGTATTAGACATCCATTATTGATTTTTGTCATAAATTTAGATTTGTATTTGCCGTTTGCATTTAGATTGTTGTTCTCAATCAGAAATTTCCTATCATTGTTTGGATAGCATATTGTGGCTTCTGGCTTTGATTAGATCCAATACTGAACTTCTAAATCATGATTGGACCCTCATCATGACTCGAGCCTCATCCAGTTGGTGCTAGCTGAAGCGGAGAAACATTGACCCTGCAAAGCACTTTGGGTGTCCTTCATTCATACGGACGGTACAACATGAAGTAAATTCGGCTCCGCGAGGGAGAGGAGGAGCGAGGGCAGAGCGTGTCATAGAGCGGTACGGGTGGTACAGATCTGTGGTACAGATGGCACAGCAATATTGGGGAGCAGGAACACTGCATTATTCTGTTTGTGGTAATAAATGTAAGTTAAAACAATCCATTTCAAAAGAGACCTGCATTATTGATATGGATTGAGCGAGCCCTGCAGCGTGGAAATCATAAACGCCTCATCTAAATTCACCGGCCCTGTTCACTCTAACACACACACATACACACGTACAACACACAAACTTTATCCCATGGCCTCGGCCCCCGCTATTTTGCCTCACTTTATTTTCTCTTTATTTGATATACATCTCTTCTTTCCTATTCATAAAAGGAGCAGAGGGAGGAATTGATGACTGAACACTTGTGTTG
Organism: Distichodus sexfasciatus; assembly: GCA_032718565.1. Taxonomy (NCBI): domain Eukaryota; kingdom Metazoa; phylum Chordata; class Actinopteri; order Characiformes; family Distichodontidae; genus Distichodus; species Distichodus sexfasciatus. Next base: position 229,414 of record JAVGVS010000005.1, read on the forward strand.
AATTTCAAAGTGGGGAATAAAACGCTCGACTATAAGGTTATGGGAGAGTGAAGATGTTGTCTGTGGAAAGAATACGCAAGAGAGCATCGCTGCAGCCGTCTGGCGCTGAACACCACAGCAGCTCAGTTTAATATGAGAGCGTGTATTAAACCCCACGGCCTGCCGCTGGCCTGCTTTACATAGGACATAAAATAAAGAATGATCAAATCTATAAGACAGACTCTGGACATAGAAAACAGGCATAAAGCAGCCTCTAGTGAATAATGGAACATGAAATGACTATGCAGTTTTCATGTTTACATTTACATTTAGCCGACGCTCTTATCCAGAACACAATCCTTCCTAATTACAGTGAAAGTCTCCCTAGAGCAACTTGAGATTAAGGACCTTGCTCAGGGAACCCCCAATATTGTGTTCACCAAGACAGGGTTTTTAGACCACTGCACCAAAACCTTGTTATTTCCACAGCTTAGTGCATGTTCAAGTGTCATTGTGACAGTCAGATTAAAGCAAAAAAGGTAACAAATGCAAAGACTGCATGTTACAAATGATGTCAAATGGGGGGGGGGACGGTGGTGGTCTAGCGGTTAGGATACTTGCCTCTGAATCCAAGACGTTGTGGATTCGAATCCTATTTCCCGCACTACCATTACTGGGATTCCTTAGACCCTTAAGACAGGAGATGACTGTCCTTGTAATTATGAAAATGGAAGTCGCTCGGGACAAGAGTGTCTGCTAAATGTAAATCTTCCATCGTCATGCAAAAAAGTACTGGGTGCCGTGATTAGTTAACTGCTTCTCATACACCAACTGGCTCTCGAGCATTTTTGCATTAAATGTTTGATTAGGCTGATCCATGTTCCTGTTTAACACAGCAGAACACATTACACATTACACATTCAATTTGAGTCTAGGTTCTCCTGCATCTGTGTCTTGCTAAAATAAAGTAGAGAACAAAATAAATAAATAAATAAAGGACCCTAAATGTTTTGCTAATTAAAAGGATCATTTTATTAAATTGCTCAGATTGCCATTTTCCCCCGCTGCTTTTAGCACTCAACCTCTTTTAGCTTATAATGGCTCCTAAACTGTCCCATTTAGAAACTCTTATAAAAATAGCTTTTCAGCATTAATCAAATTGCCCATCTAAAGGTTTAGTATATTGCTGTCAGCATAATCAGTATAGTAAATATGTGGAATGCAAGGAATTAATGAAAGCGATATGCATATCAACTGTACAAAGGTAGCTATTACAGCATTAATACAAATTTATTACTGGAATATTGGGCATCGTTCACCATTACTAAAAAAATTAAAACATTTACCATTTTTTTCTTAAATATATTCTTAATATAGTAAATACATTTAAATAGTATAATATTATACAACTGTACCCAAGAGTGTAGGTTTGCTTTTGAAATTGGTAGGGACATAATAGCTCCCCCCTTACTTCACGATATGTAACACAATATAAAACATCATAACAATTTCACGTAAATAACAGTAATTCTATTTTCATTAATGGACAATGTTTTAAATCCATTCGGAATACATTAATATGTTAATTGTTAGTTGTAATGTTAAAGGTAATTAGTTTAATAAAGATTTCTGAACTTCACTTCAGTCACAGAGCAACTCTATATATCTTTCATACAATATCAATATAAATAGCGTAATAATTTGGCTGCTATGGTCAGACCACTTTGTCTCTTTCACTAACAACACCCAGAAGTGGCTACGGTCTCTCACATGTCAGCAGGAAAATGCAAAAGCCAATTACATGTGTTGTGATATGTGTTTGGAGAGTGGGCTTCAAGTGGAGAATGCAATTAACCCTTTATAGACCTGTGTTATGTTAGACATTCATGAAGCATTGCGTATTTGTTTGATCAAAATGTTTAGAGGGGACAGTTCAGCAATCGCTAGATATTGGTGGGAACATCCACACACAATTCTACGCGTTGAGTATACCACTGAAGAATAACCAATTTGTGGGCAAAAATTGTGTAAGAGTGCTGTTCACCATTTGTAGATTCTGTTCTTATCTAAGAACAAATATTGCATAATAAACATTGGTAAATGCCAGAATTGTCAAGAAAACTGTGTAAATAAGTTTCAAGAGTGATTTTTTTTAAGAATGTTGTTAAATGAGGACCATTTTGAATAACAAACATGCTTAAAAATAGCTCGGGTTTGTCTCAGAGTTGTCATTAGATTGTATATGATACATGATGTCATTAAGTCATATTAAATGAAATGGCTTGACTTGTATATGGATTTTACGCGTCACCAGAATCTTCAACTTTCTTAATTTCGAATATAAACACAATGTTTTGCTCTACGGCCTACTTGCTATAAAATAATTCCCGTGAATAAAAAATGGGACAGAAGGCCAGCGATAACATCATCGATGGGCGACCCTGGCGGATAAACCATCTTCAAATGAGTAAGTGTGTCAACTTCAGCTTTGTAGTCCAGCTCAACTTCAATTGAACCCTCCACCTGAAATGTCAGCAGCTCAATACAGCCGTCGATGACATCAGACACGCTGAGTTTATCTGCACACGACCGCTGCTTAACCCGTCCCAGTGCGCCGTCTTCACTATTACGGTGTGAGTGTGTGTGTGTGAGGCCAAATAGTGTATAAAAGAAACAGACATCGCACCCTGAGAGGAACCTCGACAGAGTTGAAGCAAGCCGTTGACCTGCTGTTTCTTCCACTCATGTCATGCTACTAACTTTAATACTTTTATCAGCACCTTTATCATATTTAATACTTTTATCGGTACAAAGCTGCTTTCAAAATGCTGCAGTATTTCCAGTAACTGTTTTATTCCAGTAGCAAAATGGTTGAAAAAATTGATTTTTCTGTCTTTACAAAGACGGATTTTCAACTACCAGGTGTTTCTGATTGGTGTTGAATTGGCAGAGATGGCATCTGATTATTACATTTACAGCATGTAGGAGACGCTCTTATCCAGAGCGACTTACATTTCCTAATTTCAGAGACAGTTTCCCTGAGAGCAACTTAGGGTTAAGGGTCTTGCTCAGGGACCCAGTGTTGGTCACGCCAGAGGTCGGACTCGAACCCACAACCTCTTGGTCCCAAGGCGAGTGTCCTACCACTAGGCCACCATTATTGCATCACTATGCACAACTGGCAACTGCAAGATGGAGTCAGAGGATGGAGTGCAACTAGGCGAAGGTGTAAGCAAAAATCTGTGGCCAAATTTGTCTAAATCTATGACATGAAATAGACAGGACGTTGACTTTTGAGTGTACTTTATGTATCAAAAATCAAAACACTCTCTACCTTCAAAACACTGACTTTACATTGTTAAACAATATACATGTTCATATAATTTCACATACTGTTAAAATATGAAAATCTCTATTAAGTGTAAGTGGGCGATTATTTGTCATTGGGAACACACCACAGCACAGCACACAGTTCACCACAACGAAATGTGATCTCTGCATTTGACCCATCCGAAAATTGTATTACTTTGCTTTAGAAGTATCCTACAGCACAACTATTAGACTACATTCAGATTTCTTGTAACTTTCAACATCATGTTTCACATGTTATAGGTAAAAATCTATATTTCATTATTTTATTTTAACACTATCCTACAGTAGAATTTTAACCTAGCTACTATCTACTATTTCTCTGTAGCATGTAGTGCAGCAAACGACTATATTAAAACAGTAGACTGGCTATAGCTTAGCTCAGCTTACAGTTTAACAGTAGCTTCCTCAACAAAAACGCAACAAACCACCTTTACATCACGAGCCCTTGCAACGCAGGCATAGTAGCAGCTAGCTGGCTACAAGAGCTGACTCCTAAGGTTAAAACACTGTAGTACAGTGAAGCTGGCTAAAAGAGGAGAAGCAATGTGCTAATTCTGGCATAGCGGCTGGAGAGGTTAGCGTTAGCGAGCAGCGGTGCAGTGGAGTGCGGCTGACTCGATGAGTGATTATTCCCATAATTAATGTGACACGGGCCGGGCGGGGCGGAGAGGGGCGGACTCCCGTCAGGACGGATCAGCCAGCGGCTGCACCACACGGTTTAACCTCCCGCTTGTTCAGGTCGCCTCAGACAAACAGCAGCCTCCCCCGGGCCTCACACACTCACACACTCACAAAAACCAACCGACACGACATGAGTACTGCTGAAAATTTAATCAGTGAGAGAGAGAGAGGGGATGAGAGAGAGAGAGACATGGAGAGAGAGACCGAGAGGGCATGAGAGAGTGAGAGAGAGAGAGAGAGAGAGAAAGAGAGATGGAGAGAGAGAGAGAGAGAGAGAGAGAGAGAGAGAGAGAGAGTGTGAAAGAGACAGAGACATGGAGAGAGACATGGAGAGAGAGACAGAGAGGGGATGAGAAAGAGAGAGATAGATACTGTAGATAAAAGGATAGATGGATATACAGATAGATATACAGATATACAGATAGACAGATAGACAGATAGATAGATAGATAGATAGATAGATAGATGCAGAGAGCGAGAGACTGAGAGAGTGAGAGAAAACTGTTACATAGAGAGAGAGAGTGAGAGAGAGAGAGAGAGAGAGAGAGAGAGTGAGTACATAGAGAGGGGAGGAAACAGAGACAGGCAGAGGAAAAAAAGGGCGAACACAGAGATGCAAGTAAAGTGAGATAGACAGATAGACAAGACACAAGACTGCGGAGGGAGATACAGTGTAAGAGAGACATTTACATTTACAGCATTTAGCAGAAACTCTTATCCAGAGCAAACTCCATTTCCTTATTTACAGGGTCAGCAACTAGGGGTTAAGGGTCTTGCTCCATGACGACCCAATGATGATAGTGCTGGAGGTAGAATGCAAACCACTCCTAACCTAGACCACTATCACCCCATGGACGGGAGTGAGGCAGAGATGGAGAAGGATCCAACTTCCCTCACAAGCTCATATAGAGCGACTCTGCATATTCTCAATATAAGAACAAAGGGGCAGCAACCAAAATTACAGGACAGTAAATTTCTCACTCGCTGTTCAAAGACACTTCAGAGGGGGAAGCTCTTTTGTTAGGCTGCTTTAGATCCTCCTGTTCCCAGCACGCCTGTAAGTTGGAGGTAGCTCCGGCGGAGGAGCTCTTAGCAGTAATTGCTTTAACATTTGTTCCAGGTCAAGTGGTTAAGTGTGAATAATGACGTGTCAGCGGCGTACAGCAACGCCGTCAATAGAGCAATTACCACTTAGCCAGAGATTATTAAGACACAAAAGTGCATTATCCTCCGCACAAAACAGAATAACAAAGAAATTGGGTCAGGAGATGGGATGCGGCTCGCTCCGATTGGGCCAGGTAAACACAGCCAAAGGCCAACTTATGAAATTATTCCCACTGCGCTCAAGAAAATTGACTAGCATTCCAGCCACGCGCTTTGAACTGGGCTTAATTAGCTAAATTCTGTTTAGCCAGACAGGATATGGACGGAGAAGCTCCCACCATCTTATACGTTTATGACTCAGGATTCATCTTCCCTCGCTCTCTCTAACCAACAATCTCTTTAAAGCAAACCGTGGTCACATTAGCGCATGGAATGTATCTCCGGCTCTTCTTACAGGCCTTGAAATGGATCTCGTCTCTTTGACATTCTCGCTCTTCACTTAATTAACTGACACCAGCTACCGGGCCCCATAAATGGGAGTCGGGGGGGTCCCTGAACAAAACCAATAATGATGCCAGTGCCTCAATCTTACAGGAAACCAGTCTCGATATCGTTCCTCATTTCATTCCTCCATTTTTTTCCCCATCCAACTCACATTTTGACCTTCAAGGGGTTGGAGATAATTAACAATGAGAATATGAAAATTAATCTCGCCGGGCGAACCGCCTCACCCGTGGCGTAGGTGGCGTGAACATTACGTACATATTCATTTCGTGAAAATATATAATTTAATATTTCCCCCCCTTTTTCTTTTTCAGATGAGAGGGACCTCATAGGGCTACTTGATCGGCCACAACTGAGGGCATAAGCAGTAGGGAGTTGAGATAATTGAGTCAGAATTGCTTTTCCCACGACAATGAATCTTTGTTCTTTACAATTAGGGTTTCACAGCGACTCCCAGCAACATTTCATGTGCATTCTTGAAAGAGAAAGGCAGCGTTCTTTCTGTCCACCATTCGCCGCCTGGTTATTAGTTGAAGGTTGCACTCGATCGCGTCCGGATTCTAGAGTTCAGCTTTCGTGCTTGGCCGAGGCTGAAATGTCCCTAAGCTTTATTATCGTGGTGCATTAAGCAGTCATTAAAGCCGCGGTCATCTCAACAGGACAAAGATACAGCGTGCCTAGTCATTACCTTGCCAGGGGTGAGATCTGTAAGGTATGATTTTCTATTATATATAATAAGAAAAGGAAACAGAGAAAAGGAGGGAGAGCATCAAAGAGAAACAAGACATACATTGACATCTTTGACATGTCCATGTCTTTCATTGTCTCACTGTGTCGTGCTTTTGATTAGTGGGAGCCAGTTGTTTGGGCCTCGCTGTTAAAGCAGACCAGTGTGTCGTCAAGAGAGAGATTTGACCAAACATCCATCCTTGATGTTTTTTTTTCTTTTCAAGACTTTTAGAACAACAGCCAGCAACAAGCTCAGGAAGCCAAGAGCCTTCACAAAGAATTCCAAGAGGACTGCACAATATGGCTTCAGCATCGTCATCATGATTGCATTTGCAACAGTCACATAGTTGTGCAAGTAAGACAAATTAAATGAAAAATGTTATTGAACTAATCTCCAGGAGGAGTTTGTCTGATCAAGTCTGTGCTTCATTCAGGCTGATTTAAGAGTTGTTGGATAATGGAGAGATAAAAATATATTGTCCCATCCAAAAGATCATAATAAAAAGTTCTTTTTCAGTGTTTTTTCCTCAACGCAAACACACCCCTTTGCAACAACATTTAATTGAATCTCTCTCTCTCTCTCACTTTCTGCATATATAACTAATATGGCCTAAAAATAATATTGTGATATTTATAAGTCATATTGTGTCATAATAGTGGATGTTCATCCAGAATAATATCAAGTAAACAGCTGCCTCTGTTGTTTGTTTGACATTAATGTGAGGATTTAAACTCGATATTCACGATAATAGTCATTTGCTATATCACGAGTGGAACAACCCGTGATACATTGAGTATATTCAATATACCGCCCACCTCTAACCCAAACTTGATAATTTATCTTCAATAACAATGCTGCCTCTGTCGTATCATTAATATGTTAATACGTATGCCGTATCCCCGCAAGCCTTTAATCTGACTAATGTGCTCATGTGAAGTAAATTATCTCCTGAAAGAGCCAAATCAAACACGGCCGCACCGGCTCAAACACAAAACTCCAGAGCCAAATGAAATAAGGCAGGTACAGAACTGAGTTCATAACCCTGACAGATGCTAATAATGGAAGCTAACATTTCATTTTTATACAGATAAATGGTGGCAAATAAGCCTTCCCCTGTGAGATGCCTATCTGGGGCCATTTGTCTCCCTGCGTAATGAAAGCGAGAGAGTGGTCAAGTATTCAAGCAGAACAATTTTTATTTTAACAATGTTTATTTACTTCTGCTTCATTATGATTTTGAAAATTACACTCAAGAATGTAATTAAAAATGAATATAATTATACAAAAAACCCTATATATATATATAGGTTTTTTTGTCATTTGACTTAGATAAATTAGAGCTCTCTGGTATGACCAAAAGAAGAGAAAAAGAAAATGTGTGAATGTAGCATTTTTGGCATGCTTAAATAATACCCTACAATATGAAATATTCTCCAAAATATTTCACCATCTTAAATGACGAAATCAGAGGAATGTAACAGCAGCTCGTTGCTATGGAGCTTGAGGAACAAGCGCCTGCAGCGACCTCCATGGGGGCGGAGTCTTGAAGCTGGCGCTGTCCTGCAACCTTCATTGGAAGGAAAAGTTCCTCTGAACTCAGGAGCTGAATGGTGGCAGGGGGAGTGTGTGAGTGAGGATTATCTCACCTCGTCCATTTCACCAGTCTCTCAACATCTAAACGAACAAAACACTCTCAGAACACACACACACACAAAACTATCCACTCACTACTCACTCAAGACAAAAATTGCTGCTTCATGATTTAATGTATTTTACTTTATGCTTTAGTGTATATGTATATTTAATGTAAATGATCCAATAATAATAATAATAATAATAATAATAATAATAATAATGAGAGTGGTTGTTTGTGCTATTATTACAACTGTTCTTTTATAAAATATACTATAAATATTAAAAATTGCATTATTATTATTATTATTATTATTATTATTAGTAGTAGTAGTAGTAGTAGTAGTGGTAGTAGTAGTAGTACTGGTAATAATAGTGAAAAAATTAAAAACAAGTAGAATTAGATGAATAACTTGATTTAAAAGTTTGCCTGGTGATAAAATAATGCATAACAAATTAATCAATAAAGTGAAAGGCAAAGACAAGTAAAGATAGCAAAGCATGGGAAAGAAAAGTAAAGAAAAGAAAATCTGATTTGTAGGGGAGGAGGGAGGCAGATGGAGGGAGGGAGTGAAGTGCTGCAGAAAGCTGGTGTATAGAAGCAGTGCAGGGGGACGGGGAGTTCAGGCCTGTTGCTAGGCTGAACTCAGAACTCACACATCGCAGGACAGAAGCAGATTGGCTGTCAGAGCGCTGAGGGCGGAGTCACCCAGTGTGCACAACACAACAACACACTCACACAAAAATGCACCCACACACCACAGAAAAATTCTGCAGCGTGTGTTAGGGACAGTGGGCTCCACCTCGTCAGGCAAGGGACAGAGCAGCACTGTGGGAAAAAGAGCCGGAACATTTAAATGGATCCCAAAAGTCCCATGAAGGCCACTCCAGTCCACTTCACTGACCGACGACTCCACATTGTGTGTCAATTTTTACATTTTTAAAGGGCCACTTTAAGCTCAGTATAGCACTCTGACCCAATTCTACTTTTTTGCCCCCTTATTTTTTCCTCTTTTTTTGTTGAGCAAATGAAAAACAGCCAATTAGCATAATTGATTTTTCATGCGGTCCTTATTAATATCACATCTGCACATGTTGCAGCGTCGTCAGAAACCACGCACGGGGGGTCCAATCAGCCCAGCCATGATAAAAGGGAGGAAAGGCGAAAAACAGAAAGACGTAAGAAGTGTTTTTGCCATTGAAATTCAAAATCTGAGCTTGGCTCAGACACAAACTTTGAATTAATGTGAGGGTGGTGGTCACAGGGGTGCCAGCAAGAAAGTGTGTCCCTGTTGTTTGTGTGTGTTTGTGCATGTGCTATACGTATCAACTACTGGGAGACCACAAGTGTGAAAAAACATTGGAAAAAACATTGTGGGGGCAGAAAAATGATCAGTATGAATTTAACCTTTTTAACCCGACCGCTCCCAAAGAGCAGCCATTACAACATGGAAAGAATAGAAACAGCCGAAATAAAGCAATGAAAGTGATACACAAGACTCCAATTCTGAGACTCTTTCCTCACCTTTCTGTTAGACACAGAACTTGTTGTTTACAAGTCATTCAACATTTTGGCCCTTAATATCTCTGCTGAATATAAATCATGGCATTTCTCTTAAATCTGCAGCACCAGCAGGTCAGACAGTGGTGCTAGTGGAACTGAAAACGCAAGATGGCAAATTGGCACGGAGTCATTACGCTGCCCCCTGCTGGAACCAACTGCCACAAACATTAGATCTCCCAAACGAAGGCAGTTATAAAATAAATAGAAAAACTGCACTATTCAACCACATCTTCAATTAATTCCTTGTTTACCTTTTGCATTTTCTATTTGCACTTTTCATTTAGTTTTTTTTTTTTGCTTCTATGAATTATGTTGTACTATCAAATGATGCATTTATTTCTGTGAAACAAATTTAATACGCTATGTCTATGATCATGTATTACATTTACAGTAGAAGTTTTTTTTCCTTAAGTTTTTTAGTAAAATTAATTCAATTAAGTAAATTCATGAAATATTTATGCTCAAACATTTCTGATTATGAAGTTTAAAAAAAGGCTTATAGAACAGACGCAAAAATTCATTATTACTACAACACTATTACAGGGTTATTCATTTTTGGCGAGCTTAGTTTCAGAAAAAATGCTAAATATGACTGATAAATATGGGACTTATTGCTTATACTACAAAATACTTTTACATTTTTTTACATTCTCACACTTGCGTCAATGCCATGTCCACTGTCTCAAAACACTTCCCACTGTGATCTTTACAAATATGCACCTGAACACGTCTGTTAACTTTCTGTGCACAATACATCAAAACCACCAACACACTTCACACTCCAGGCAAAAGTGACTCATGCTGCCATAAATATAACACACACTCACATAAACAACTTCAAGCACTGCAAAATGCAAAATGTGTTGCATATATTTCCAACAGTATTGTACAGCAAAATATAAGAATATGAGATCTTAAAGTAACTATTTTAAGAAAAGCTAAAACAGTAAATATCAATTTCAGCTACGTAAAAATACAGTACAATCAGTTACTGAAAATACATTCCTAAAAAAATAGCAAACTGACACTGTATACGGTCATTTGCACATATCAGCCACAACATGATGATTAATACTGAGTACAACAAACTGCACCCAGCATTACAGTAACATTTCCAGCAGTCTGAGCTGCAGCAGCTCGTCTACTGTCCACCAGTATCTCAACAGTCTACTGTTTATCGCCTCATTAATCTTTTCTTCCGCATTTTTACATAAACCTTCATCAACATCACGTTCTCTCTTGCCATAACACTGGGGAAAAACCACGTCCAAATATGAAATATACTGTAAACATTACTTTTCTTTTTTTTTTACACAGATGGTAATAAGGCTACAAATAAACTAAAACATTTAGCTTTCATAAAAATCTGACTGATAGTAATTGATGCTTTTAAAGTAGTTTCATGTGTTGAAATGCATCAGATCTCTTGGGCTGCAGCAGCTTGTCCAGTGTCCATCAGAGTCTCAACAGTCTACTGTTTGGACATAAACGTTCATCAGCATCTAGTTTTCTCTTGCCCCACACCGGGGAAAAACCTCTTGTGCAAATATGAAATATACTATAAGCATCACCACTTTTGTACAGATGGTAACACGGGTGCAAATCAACACAAACTTTCAGCTAAAATTATTTCAGAATGAGTTCAACACTGACAGTAGTTTCATGTGTTGAAATGCATCAGATCTTCATATAAAGTGACTGGAATTTTGTTAATTTTTGACCTGAATGTTAATTGTTTTGAACAATTAACAATTGTTTTGAGTCTCTAAATTCATGTAAAAATTGTAGTAATTGTACAAAAATTTGTGAACATTGACTGAGAGAGGTATTTATGAATTTTAGTGGAAGTTGTCACTAAATGCATTTTGTATGAAGGTACTACGAAAGTTTATCTCCCATAATGTCAAAAAATAAAATAAATTTACTAAAATGTATTTTGTAGTTAGGGATCGGTTTCAGAACCTGGAAAATGATGTCCAAATTGCAAGAAGAAAACACACCACAATCAGAAGCACAAATGAGTAAATAACAACATATAGGCATATGTAAATAGATCATATCTATGCATACACATGATCAAATACATTAAATATTTCAATGTGTTTATGAACCTCCAAAATCACAGTGCTAAAAACATTAGCTACAATCTGCTGGTACGTTCAGCATAACATATTGTATAGGTACTTAACGTGTGAGTGTGTGTGTCTGTGTGTGTCTGTGTGTGTGTTGATATACCAGGTCATATTCCCCTGCATCATACATCACGGTAATGTGAACTGCTGACACGGTGTGTGTGATAGACTTGTGGTGAGGGAGGCGTGTGCACACAATTAGTGCTGATTTGCTCATTGAGAACAGCAAACACAATCGAAAGTAATGACTGTCTGCATTCACATATTTGCATAATAATAATATCACTACCTTAAATGAGACACCGGAGGAACGATTTTTCTTTCTTGGCATGACAGTATGTGTGTGTGCGCGTGTGTGTGTGTGTGTGTGGATTCATTTGTGTACGATTTTAAAGCTGTTTTGTCGCTGCGTGTGCCCTAGTGCTGGTTCAACAAATAATAGCAACAAAAATAAAATAAAAGAAGTAAATAAACAAGCAGACAAACAAATGTGTTTCATAATGAGGCATAATGAAGAGCAAAAAGAAATACAGCACATGCCTGCTGGGGGTCTTCTCTTGATATGAGTGTGTGTGTAGGGGTGAGTGTGAGAGAGAGTGTGTGGGTGCGTGTGTGTGTATGAATGTGTTTGTAAACCTTCCAATGTGAGGATTTTGATGTGATTTCACATCAACAAGGTTGGGACTTGGGTCACTGTGGGGACTTGGGTCAGGTTGGGACTTGGGTCATCCGGCTTAACCCCCTCTTTTAAAATCGAATGTGCCGAATCATGGTCATAGCTTTATGTATGTGTGTGTTTGTTTGTGTGTGTGTTTGTTTGTATACCCCCGTAATGGGGATCTTGACCAATAAAGTGGGGACGTGTGTCATTACGGGGACATAAAACACCCTGTTTTTATTCAAAACTGAAGTTCTTCCTTTAAAATCGTAGTCTGCAAAATCCTCATTTTCTTAAAACAGTGTGTGCGCTTGAGTAATTGTGTATGTGTGTATGTGTGAGTGTGTGCGTGCGTATACCCTGCTTATTAGCTACTGAACCGTTGAGAACTAGTTGCACTTGCAACCAATTTAGTGAGTAATTAAAAAACAAAACACACATTGTGTCTACCTGCGTTCTGAAGTGTGTATTAGATTGCTTAGTTAGTTAAAGTGTAAGTGTGTGTGTGTTTGTATACCATGTCTAGTAGCTGCTGAAACATATGGACCAAGTTGCACTTTCAATCTCATTAACAATTAACAAAATACAATACATATTGAGTGTGTGTGTGTCTGCTGGAGTGTGTATTTGTGCACATTTGCGCTCAATGATAGAGTGTGTTTGGGTATAAGTGGGCATATTTTAGTTCATGTCAGAATGTGTGTAGAGTGTGTGTGTGTGTGTGAATGAGAGTGTGTGTGTGTGTTCCATGTTCCATTGAACCACAGGGAACTAGTTCGTGCTATCAATCTAGTTAATGATTAACAACATTTAATTAATAATGTGTGTGTGTGTGTGTGTGCGTGTGTGTATGTCTGTTGAAGAGTGTGCATTTCTAGATTTGTGTTGTATGTGAGCATGATGAGTGTTTGTATGTGAGCATGGGCATTTATGTTTATGTCAGAACGTGTGTGTGTGTGTGTGTGTGTGTGTGTGTGGGTGTGTGCGTGTGTGTTTGTAAACCTAACAATGTGGGGATTTTGACCTAATTGTACACCAACAAGGTGGGGACATGTGTCATTGTGAGGATGTAAAACCGAGTCCCCACGAAGTTAATCACTGCAACACATCCGTTTCTGCATTCCTAACATCCCTTTACTTAAGTCCCCATCATGGTCATATCCTTAAAACAGTGTGTGTGTGTGCAAGTGTACTTGGGTGTGGCTGTTGGAGAGTGTTTGTGTGTGAGTGTATAATTGTGTGTGTGTGTGTGTGTCTGTGTCTGATGGAGTGTGAATTTGTGTTTTAAATTAGAATGTATCTATGTGTGTGTGTGCAGACAGTAAGAGAGTGTAAGTGTGTGAGTGCATTTGGATGTGTATACTGATGTGAGAAAGAGAGAGAGGAATATAGTGTGTGTGTGTGTGTGTGTGTGTACCATGTTTATTGGCTATTGAACCATATTGGACCAGCTGTTCTTGTGAGTAATCTAATAGCAATTAAACGAATAATGAAACAAATATTGAGTAAGTGTGTGTGTGTGTGTGTGTGTGTGTAGCGTAACAGTTATCACATTCGCCCCGTGATCGGAAGGTCGGCAGTTCAAATTTCCAGACAAATGATGTCCTCAAGAGCAAGGTAGCTGCTCACTGCTCCTTCACGTACGGGTCAAATGCAGAGGTCACATGACGTTGTGGTACGCCGTGTGCTGTGCTGCGTTCACAATGACAAATAATCACTCACTTTCACTTTATTTGTGGGTCTGTTGGAGTGTGTATCTGTGCTGTTATTTGTGTCCTATGTGAGAGTGTTATTTGTGAGTATGCACGTTTGTTTTCAGGTTGGGACATATGAAGTGTGTGTGTATGGGGAGGGGGGCGGGTTGAATGTGTAGACATAAGTGCACGCAAACTTGCGTATATATGTTGGAGAGTGTGAGTGTGTGTGTGTGTCCCATTTGTGCAGTGTGGGGACAGTAGCAGGCAGCGATGGGAGACCAGAAAAGTGACAGAACATGAAGACGGGCACAATGCAGCATCACCAGTGTGAAAAATGTATTCATGAACAGTGGCTTGAGTGTGTGTATATGTGTGTTGTGTGTGTGTGTGTGTGTCCCAGGGCCTTCCTCCCTCCCTCACACAGGGCCCAGGCAAGGCAGTCCTGGTGATGGATGAGGCGGCGGTGGTGTTGGACAGGTAATACAGCACTCTGGGAAATAGATAAATAAATAAGTGGGAGACACACATAAATGAAGAGACATAAGGAAGCGTCGGTGATTGTCTGGGGGGGAAATGTGCGTATTAAAAGTGTCCCGCTGTCCACACACACACACACACACACATACACTGGCGGGCAGGCCTTAAAGAACAAGAGCAGTGTGTAGAGAGAGGTAATGAATAAGACTCACACTCACTCCAGCTCCGTATTTCTGCCCCGTCCAGATTTACACAGTTCTCATGTCATTTCTATCGAGCCAGACACTAGGAAAAAGTCTTCAATATTTGATACACACCTGAGAGGCGTTTGTAAAAAAATAACTGCAGTATTTTTTTTAGACAAAGAGAAATGTAATCCTCTTCCCAGACCCTTATATTGTATCAATGCAAAACAGAGGAGAGTGCACACTGAATAAAGCAAGTCGGAGAAAAGCTTAACCCCTCCTTAAGCGCCGCCATGACAGCAGCTTGTTTATGTCGTTTTACTTTTTAGTAAGTGAAAGTTCTATTTTATGTTACAGCCGACATCTTTTCAAATTGGTTCAGAAACATTGAGGCTCTTTCACCATTTGTTCTTAAGAAGAATCTACCAGGGTGGCGCAGTGGTTAGCGCTGCTGCCTGACAGTGAGGAGGTCCTGGGTTTGATCCCCGGGTCGGCCGTATGCCTTTCTGCCTTTCTGTGTAGAGTTTGCATGCTCTCCCTATGTTTGGTTTCCTCCGGGTGCTCTGGTTTTCTCCCACAGTCCAAAGGCATGCACTATACGTTAACTGGCGACGATTGGTGTGATTGTGTGAGCGTGTGTGCTCTGTGGTGTGTTGGCCTTGCCTTGAGCCCATAAGTTCCTGGGATAGGATCTGGTCCCCACATGACCCCGGTTGAGATTCAGCGGGTTCAGGCAATGAGTGAATGATTGAACGAAAGAACAAGAGTCTACTAACACCGAAGAGCACTCTTACATAATTTTTATTGCAATGCATGTGTGCAAACATTAAACTATTGGATTATCTTCAATTCTACTGTTCTAATATTCTAATATTTAACCGTAAAAAAAGATCTTTAGATATTGCTAAATGTGGCCCATTATTTTTATCTTCCCTTCCTGTGTTTCCTCTAATTAATAACCAGTTAGATAATGTTTTATAAATTAATTTATAAAATTCCATTTATTTTTTTGTAAAAGACAAAACAAAAAGTGTTGTCATGAATTTTATTGTCTGTTAATAACATCTGCAATAGTGCATTGATTGCATAATTAGTAAAAATAAATTGTAAGTAATAATATTATTTATGCTTTTTATGAATTATATTTTGCTTTTATAAAAGGAGAAAAAACTCTGTTCTCACTAATTCTATAGTTGTTTTAATAACGTCTGTAATATTGTATTGTGTAATTATGAAAAAAAAGTCAATAGCAAAGATTTTTGTTCTGGTTGTGTTTTCACGCTTTAATAATTTTATTATCCATAGTCTGGACACTGCGTCCCATGTTGGACACTATTTAGAGGATAAACAGCTCTGTTTTTACACCTCAAACCTCTGTTTAATTGCAGCAAATACAAAAAAAGTGTAAAATTCAACGTTTTATTTGTTATGACCAAAATGGTCTCTGGATATTATTCTTTATTTACATTGTAGTCAATGTAGTGTTCTACATTGGTAAAAAGGTTCTACAAATTTGATTGATTATTGATTTCTGTCCGCTAATTAGGAGGTTAAATCAGGGCCGAATCAGAACGGCGAGAGCATCCGACATCCCTTTGAGCTAGAGCGGCACGTGAGACTTTTCTTTTCTTCCGCCATCTCCAAACTCCATCTAAAAAGCGGTTTTGGAGGAGGAGGAGGAGGAGGAGGCGTCACCTCGGCAGTGGACGCTTGATGCTGCTGAACGCACGGACGCTCCTCTATTGCTTTCTGTCGCGCTCCCCGGTGAGCTCCGCGAGGAAGGACAGGGCCCGATCGCCACCCTGTCAGGAACCTACTCTCGCTTCCTTCTCCTTGTGCAGCAAGCGTGTCGTCCACACGCCTTCCCTCCACCCCCACCTGCCTCCCCAAAATGTCCCACTGCAGCGCCTCCATCCGTCCCCCGATTCCCATTTTCATTCCTTACACCTCTCATTCCTCGGCTCCTTTACCCCGAACACGGCGGTGCCTTTATGTGGAAGTACAACGCTCGGAGAGGCTATTTCGTGAAGTGTTCTCTCATCATTTGGGTGAGGACAAGCGGGCAGGAAGTGGGACGAGTTCACATTCTTCTGGAAAGTTAAAAAAAACAACAACAACTTGGTTTGAAGGAACAGCCTTAAGGAAAACGAGCTGCAAGCTGCTCAGAAATCAACTGTTCTCAGAAAACTACAATAAAAACGAGCATCCACGTGGGTCAGGAATCGCTAGCAGGCGACTAGCTGGACCTCAAAAAGTGTCAGATTAAGACGGCACTTTCGCTGCTTGCTACGCCACGGATGGCTGGCAGGCGTGTTAGTAGCGCATCTGTGTTCCCTGGAGTTTCACGGTTTCTCCCTTTCGCCTGGCCTGCGGGCTTTTAAATGCTAACAAGATAACGACTTCAAAGGCGCCGAGTGCCACGCTAGCGCCGCGCCAGTTGAGCTGCCGTTTCCACGGCGTCGCCGCGCCGTGTTTACCTGCGTCCGAGCGAGGCGCCTCGTTTGATGTGCGGCTTGCCGTCTTAGCTTGGCCAGATAACCCCCTAGCATTCGCGGGCAAAGTCTTTTCAACTAAAGGGCTATCGTAGCAGGAACGGGCTGGCGAGCGCTTATCCCAAATCAGGCATTTCTGATGTTAACAGAGACGTCGCGTCCTGCTACGCTATGGATAAAGAGGATGTTTCTTTTTTGTTTTTAAATCATAATAATAATAAAAATAACCAGCTCTGTCATGGAAAAACCATAACTGTGAGAAAACAAGCCTCGCTCAGGCTCTGACAACCGCCAACTCAGTCAATTTAACAACATAAACGAGGCACCAAAAAGTGACGCGAGGTAAGGAGGTATTCATGCCGTTCAGCGTTTGTCATTCCCGGCATCGTGTCATCGGGAATTTTCTCGGTCCGTCAAAGGCTTGACGTGAACCAGAAGAAAAGCAGCAACAAACAATGACAACAGCTTCCAATTATACCACAAAAAGCTCATTGGGGGAAAAAAAAGAGAAATCCACTTTCCCTAATCTGGCGCTTGGCCTGCATTTAGGAGGTCGTTGGTGACGGTTGCTGTGATACGTTTTGACATAAATGAGTTGGAAACGCGCTCAGGGAGTCCTGCGCTCGGTCTGATGTGGATAATTCGGCTCCTAGAGCTTGCATCTTTCAAGACGGCAGTAGACGCGGTGGCTTGGAGCGCACGGCCTACGGATACGTCTCGTGGTGTGCGCTGTCACATCGCCACCGTCTTCGTGACCATCCTTGCCGTCAAGACTCTTTCTTTCCCGACACGTGTTCTAACATCTGTTATTAAGCCTCACACTGTGCTTTCGAATCGCGTGGTATTGGCCCTCGAATAATTACTGCATAATGGTTTTGGGGTGCAAGTCATTAAAAAAACAAATAAATAAAGAAATAAAGAAATAAAATTTGCAGACCTGCTGGAGAATGCACAGGTACGTGGAATACTACAAGTAAAAATCTTTTTTAAATAAATAATGCACGAGTCTCCTTATGAATATTGTATATTTTTTTTAAGGCAGAGACTCTGGCTAGTCAAATTCGAACCCCGAGGCTGAACTTTTACCACATACTGTCACAGCGGGATTCCGCATGCAGAAGGCGAGGCAAACATTTTCTTTCCTCGTCCAGCCAATCAGCGGAGGGTGAAAAAAAGCCAGGCACACCCCGCAGCCCAGTTTAAACAGAATTATACACATGGAACCAGTTCCACACGAATTCAGAAATCATTTTGTTTGCTCAGGTGATGTCTTATTGCATCAGATGAGGAGCTTAAAAATGTATCAAAAAATTTCAGCTAAAAATAACAGTTTTAAAACCACAAGTGCAGAAATCAGAATTTGGGTCAATGTTAAAAATGTCACAGTTTTGTTATTTGGGTAAGAAAAACGGTGGCTAATATTACTACATCAAATACAGAAGTACAGAGGGAATCTGGTCTCCATCTCATCACTAACCCACTGTAGTTTCTCAGTGAGAGTAGAGCAGCTTTACAGAGCATTTTATCAGTACAGTTTTTGTCCACGAAACAACAGCACACAAGTGTGTAATGATTTTGGACACCATATGGAGCAGCAGGACCAACCTGCAGTTCACCTACAACACCAAGTTAGCTCAACATCAGGTCAAAATAATTGTTGAAAGAAAATCACACGTCTCACACTGTGCAAAACAATCACACCATTACGCCAGCGCTGTTCTACGAAGCAGCTTCCTTCTGCTTTTCCCTCAGGAAAAGGTGGAGTCTTAAATGCAATTAATGCATTTAGGGGTTAAATATATCACTTTACAAACTTAATTGTTTTTAGGTCTTAAAAATACTTGGGTACAAAAATAATAAATGATATTACAATAAATGTGCCGTTTCCCATTTATGTGAACAAAATTATTCAAAATGCTTCAATAACACCAATCGATGATAACAACAATACTAATAATAACAATAACATTATAATAAAATAGTTTTTCAAAAAAGTTATATATATATATATATATATATATATATATATACATATATATACATATACATATATATATATATATATATATATATATATATATATATATATATATATATATATATATATATATATATATGTATGTGTGTGTGTGTGTGTGTTTGTGTGTGTGTGTACTCTAGAAACCACTGGTCCTAAAATTTGATTACTGAAAATTTAAAATATATTCTTGAACCATGAATATTATAAATATTACAAAATAATTACAGTAATAGTCAGTAAAAATTTCTACCTCAATCTAAAAATTATATTAATTCTGGTCATTTATAGATTATTTATGGCTCCAGTGTAGAACCTGCCGCATCTTTTAGGACAGAGACACTGATTAACAAACAAAGGCAGACAGAAGCACTTGGATACACGGCTACACTTAAAGAGATTAAAAGCTATTTAAAATGTGTAGTCCCCCCTACCCCACCCCACCCCACTAAAGAAAAAAGAAAAGTCGGAGCACCAAACCCGATTCTACACAGGAGCAAGAACGGTTGCCACAGTAACACACTCCATAAAGTTAGGAAAAACACCTGCGCAACATTCTCCTGTTTTCATTTGGCCAAAACAATCTGCCATCATTCTGCGCGGATGGTACACGCCATTTCTCCTTTTTCACAAGCCAAAGGCCAAACATCCGGCTAAGACAGGGGATAAAGGACTAAATCAGCCTCGGCGGTGGAGGTCCCAATCGTAAGTCAAAATTAGACATGTTCAGAAGATGCTAAGGAGGAGGGAGGATGATGGATGATGATGTGATGATGATGATAAGCGTTGCTGATGATGATGATAATGATGATGATGATGATGATGATGATGATGAGGATGATGGAGAAAAGATCCTCGTTAGAAGGCGCCAAGCCACCGGGTGATGACTGACACATGCCTTCTCACCAAGGCCGAGCCAGCCTGGGAGAGAAAGAGCTGGCGCCTCCAAAAACCCCGGCCAGGTGGGAGGAACCAAACGCGACCAAATAAATCTGACAGATATCAGCTGTCACTGACAAGAAAAGTACTGAAACAATCATAAAAAGTCAGAGCATTTACACGCTTATGGCTTTTACTTTCTGTGTATGTTTCAAACCACTGGCAGTTTTGGGGAAGCTACTTTTAAACGCTTAGTTTTACAAGTTACAGCTACTTATGATTAAAAGTAGCTAATCTACAGTCAAGCTACTGTTTTAATATATTAGTTAGCTACACCATAAGCTACAGAGAAAACTACATTCAAGCTATTTCATCCAGTAATAATAATTATTTTGTGCACTTAAAGCATGTTAATAAAAAATGTGAAACACGATGGTAAGTAATATGAAAATCGACTTTTTCATTTCCAATCGCAAGATGTCAATGACTTTGCGGAGGCAGTAGAAACTGTTTTGATTTTTGATTTGCAGGTTACACCCACGAAAGTTTATTTCACTCACAGTCATAAAATGTGAAAAATCTTGATCTGGATTCTTGCTTCCATATTCACCAAGATGGACTCAGTGACCTAAAATGCTGTCAATCAATCCCTCTATGTTAAAATAATAAAAATCAGAGAAACAATTGTAATTTTGGGAATAATGTAACATTTTGCTACACTGCATCTCTATTTGAATTAAAAAATGTATATATTTTATATATATATAGAAAATATAAATATATATAGTGGAAAAGCTATCACATTACATAAAAGTAGCTTTGTTACCAATAAGCTGCTCAGAAAAAAATAGTTATTAGGGAAACAAATTTTAATCTGTGACTTCCCAACACTGGTTACAACAAATAAAAAACAGAATAATTATAATCAGAGTACAAAAAGATGTTGTAGTAGTATCAGAAATGTAGTCATCATGTAGTTACCAGTGTTGGCAAAGTTACTTACAAAATATAATACAGTAAAGAGTACTAGTTACTGTATTTCAAAATAATTTGTTACATTACAATATTACTATCTCCGGGGGAACTGGAGTCTATCCTGAAAACTGCAGGCACAAGACGGGGACCAACCCTGGGCAGGCGCCAACACATCACAGAGCACCCACACTACTTTTGAGTTGCTTTCACCAAAATAACTGCGGAAGTAGGACTCGCCGTTCTAACATGCAAAAAATGTAGTTTACTGCAACTCATTCTACAGCCAGTGGAGGGCGATGTGGTATAGCCTCTTCTCTCGTGCCGAAGGATTCAAAATGTGTTGGTGAATTTTTAAAATAAAACAAATCATGCAGTAAGTTTTGAGTTAAGAGTGTGTTGTAGCGTACGTTACTGAAATATGTAACGAGTAAAATATTACCGATAGCATATTAGTAATGCATTAGATCACTGTGTTACAGTAAAAATTAATACATTACTGTGATTGTTACTTTAGTAATGTGTAAACTGTAACTTTAGTAACTAGTAACTTCCAACACTTTAAGTTACCAGTATTTTTCTAAATTTCTGGTAAAGTTACAAATCATTTCAGTGACTCCAGCTTTAGTCAGAGCTATAAGTCCTCAAATGCCTCATTAGGAAAGAAAAGTTTTAAAAGACAGTTAATTTAGGAGTAATATTCGAGGCAAAGTGTTTTCATTTCTATTTTTTCCCCCTTTTCGCTTACCAACTAACTTCACTTTTGATGTCTCCCCTTCTACTAAATGCTAGAGGTACATACCCAACTAATTATCAGGAGTCTTCAAATTAGGAGACGGACTAAAGGCCTGCAGATATGCTGGGGCTGGTAATGAACGACTGAAAATGATTAGAGTTTGCAGAACTGCTGCTTATACACCGGGGTGCCAATAAAACAGACCCGAGCTTATTTGGAGAAATAACGGGGGGTAGGTAGTAAAATTTGCTTAAATTATACTCCGGTAGAAGATATTTAATTATCATAAAAAAGTCAAAAGGAAGAAAGCGCGACGAAAACATTCGTAATGGCAGTAAATTAGTAGTTACCTTTAATAATGTAAACTGCTACAAAAACGGGGGTGGGGCGAAAAACAAATCAGAATCAGCGTTAAAACATGTGAGATGGGCTTGGAGAGTAGGTTTTGTGAGTCTGAAGTCGGCGCTGGCAGATCGACTATTCGGTTGAGATGGGAGCGAGTGAAGACTCAGCGCTTCAGCTGGAACGGGAGAAACAGCAGGAGGCTCAACAGCGCAGAGTCCGCCCCAGGGTTTGGGGGATGTTGTGAATGGGGCGGCTGGGTTTCGTAGTAACCTACAGTAAAAACTGGGTCATCCCTTCACACACACACACACACACACACACACGAGTATGCGTGCACACGCGAACGCATGGCTTGTTGCTAAGCAGCGGCGGCGTACGTATGGCGGTGGCGTAGTGTCGTCGGAATGAAGTGATCCCATTGGGCGAGAGATGTGTGAAATTGGGTAGAGCAACTCTTCTGCATCGTAAGTTTGTCCTGGAAATTCCTCTACGGAGAGAGAGAGACAGAGACAGAGAGAAAGAGAACGATGAAAGCGAGTGAGCAATGATCTTGTGCGCAAGAGAGAGCGCATAAGTGTGTATGTGTGTAAGAGAGAAAATGTGCATGTGTAAGAGAGAAAGTGGAAGAGTATGTATGTGCAAGAGAGTTTTTTGTGCGAGAGAGAGAGATACAGAGTGTGTGTGAGCGGGGGGGAGAGTTGTGTAAACCTGTGTGAGAGAGGCAGCGTACTCGTACATGGTCTGCATACATGTATACGACAGGAGGAGAGAGAAAGAGTGAAGAAGAGAGAGAGAGAGAGAGAGAGAGATGGAGGGCCGCGGGATAGAGGGAGGAGAAGAGGAACAGAAGGGGTCAAGTGGGCTAATCCTCACCTCAGGCTAAAGGGCAAACTACTGGTGAAACCATCTAACCATTACCCTAATAACAGTGTTTGTGGGTGTGTGGGTTTGGGTGTGTGTGTGTGTGTGTGTGTGTGTGTGTGTGTGTATTTATGTATTTATCGCATTGTGGGGACCTTTTTGTCCCCCAAAATCACTTTTATCTGTTTTTTGGGGCTTTGTGGGACATTTGAGAGGTCGTCATGAGGAAAAATGACTTTATAGAAAATGTGCTTGTTTTATTTGAGAAACTAAAAGAGGTAAAAGATGTGCTTTTGGTTACTGAGGTTAAGGTTAGGGTTAGGATTAGGTGTAGGTGTAAAATTATGTACTTTAGTCATTATGGGAGTCTATGGAAGGACCTCACAAAGATAGTAATACAAGACTGTGCGTGTGTGTGTGTGTGTGTGTGTGTGTGTGTTATTTATCTTGGAACCAGTGTGGGCGTAAAAAAACCTGCACACCTGCTCAGATGGTGTGTCTATATTCCTCTACAGTCTCACAAACTCTGAACAAACGCTCTATCCATCATCTTCCCATCCATCATTGCACAGCTGGACTGGAAAACATCCAGAACACGAGAGGAATCCTTTCTAAGCAGCAGCTTGTATGCATTATTTCATGCACATATCTGAAGTGAATGAATAAATGAATGCTACATTTCCTGCCTCTATTCAACACACCCAAAGGTTCATTCCAGAGTCAATGTTTCTCCACTTCAGCCACAGTGTTGGGGAAGCACATGTTTTATCCCATAAAGATTAATATTTGTGTTGTAGAAGACTCTTAAAGGAAATTCATTTAAAAAGTAAAAGAAAAAAAGTTTTGAAAGTAAGTGATTATGTGTCATTGTGAACACACCACAGCACAGCACACGGTGCACCACAATGGAATGTGACTCCTGCATTTGACCCCTCTGTGAAGGAGCAGTAGGCAGCTAACAAGCAGGGAGCAGCGCTTGAGGACGGTACCTTGCTCATGAGAACCTCAGTGGTCACTTTACCAGTCTGGGATTCAAACCGACGACCTTCTGATCAGCTGTTATGCCAACAACTGCCAACAGAACAACCAACTGCCCCTAACAATGTTTTTAACAATGTAATGTCAAATCACAATAAAGTTTCAAAGACGTTTTGGATGTAGAGATTTTTCGGCTTCTGTCTGTTTGGAACGAAGAATAATTAGATATGAGAATTCAGATATTCAGTACAGTCATACTGACATTTTCATTGCATTTACATTTATGGTATTTGGCATACACTGTTCCAGAGTGACTACCATCTCCAAATTTCCGGGATGGTCTGCCTATAGCAATATGGAGTTAAGGGTCTTGCTCAGGGACCCAGTGATGGTAGTGATGGACGTAGGATTAAATCCACAACCTCTTGGTCTAAAGGCGAGTATTCTAACAACTAGACAATCACCACCCTCCGACGATAGAAACAGGAGACAGAAGTAGCTGATGTACGCAATACATGAAAGTCATAGACTCGAGTACCATTAGCACATAGTTTCCTAACTGTTTTCTGCAGGGTTCCCCTTTTTGTTGACAGGAATATTTTCAATCCCCCTATGAGTGAGTGAGTCATTATTTGTCAACAAAATGTGACCTCTGCATTTGACCCAACTGTGTAGCAGCAGTGGGCAGCTTTTTTGCAGTGTCCCGGGGAGCAGTGCTTGGGGACTGTACCTTACTCATGAATCCCTAAGAGGTACTTTTACCAGTCCAGGACTTGAATCGGCAAGCTTCCGATCTTGGGGCCAACTCCCTAACCATTACACTGGTAGCGTAACGGTTAGGACACTTGCCCCATGATGAGAAGGTCGCCGGTTCGAATCCCAGACCGGTAAGGGTACCACTGAGGTACTCACGAGCAAGGTAGTGTCCCCAATCATTGCTCTCTGGGTGCTGCCCATCTTAGCTGCCCACTGCTCCTTCACGGATGGGTCAAATGCAGAGGTCACATTTCACTGTGGTGCACTGTGTGCTGTGGTGTGTTCACAATGACAAATAAGCACTCACTCAATCACAGTAAAAACCAAGCTTCAGTCAGATAAACATCCGCACTACAGGCCATTTGCTTGGTCATATGATTAATTTCATTTAAATAATAATAATGTGTTAGTTTCCAGATTAATAATTGCTTTAAAATTTAGCCAGCTCCTTTGGTCAAATTGGTGTTGCAGCCATTAGTCTGATTTTTGGCTAGTTCCCTACTGGGTTGGAAAATAAGACATTGTTCAGGTCTAACAGTCAAAGACTCTGAGTGAGTTGGAGCTAGTAAGCTTTTTTTCAACACCAAAATGAACTATGCACTTAAGATCCCATCACGTCCAGAAGCAGAGTGAGGAAGGCCGTAAATGAACCAATGAATATGCTTCCAAAAAACTGCATGAAATCTCACATTGTCCCGGAAAAAATAAAATCAGTTCAAAGAAATGTCAGAAACGCAGCAGCACGCAGAAGGATCCGGAAAGAAGTCTTTCATTAAAACCCTGTTACTGGAGCCAGGAAGGGGAGAAAAGGGAGACTACAAGGGGAGAGAGGCAGAAAGAGGGGGAGAGAGAGGTGGGAAAGGTGTGGGTAAAAGTATACAGTCTAACTATTTCTCTCTCTCTCTTTCTCCTTCTCTCTCTCTCTCTGTAGTCCACGCAGCAGGCCACGCAGCCTCATGCAGTTCAGCTAATCAAACTTCCCAATTAGTGCTTATGAGGCCTGCAGCCGCTAACATGAAAAGCTCGGAGCACAACTCCACCAAGCCATGCATGGACCCCTCCATCACATCCTCTCCTCCTCCTGCCCACTGAGAGAGAGTGAGAGAGAGTGACAGACGGAGGGAAAGAAAAAGGGGAAAAAAATCCATTTCGTTACAGTTTTTCATAAAAAAAATAAGAGTTTCACTTTCCTGCTCAGAGCAAGAACCGACTTCCACTCTTTTCCAACATGTCATTCTCTCGCCCTCTTCTCTCTCTCTCTTTCCCTCTTTCTCTTTCTTCACACTCTCTCACTTCCTTTCCTGTCGTTTCGTTCTGTGTGTGACCAGTTGAAGTCAGGGCTGTTGGTGAAGCAGCAGGTCTCCCATGAGGATGCTACACCAAGTGTCACACGCTTCTCTGTACCTGAGTACTGCCACGTCCCCGAGGATGGGAGAAGAGTGGAAAAAGAGAGGGGGACGGGGACAGGGAGAGAGAGAGAGAGAGAGAGAGAGAGCGTGGAAGAGTGTGAGAAAGAAGGAACGAAGAAATGAATGAATGGATGAATAACTAAAAGAATGCATGAAAGAAAGATCCATAAGGCAGAAAAAAAGAGAGGAGGAGAAGGAGAAGTGAAGTGCGAGTAGCGGACAACTCTCACGATGATAAATGATGAGTAGTGACAGCACTGACTGAAGCCACTAACTGAGGAGAGCCATTTTTCACCAGAGCAGCTCTACTACACAAGAAAAGGGATAGAGGAAGAGAGTGAGAGTGAGAGAGAGAGAGAGAGCGTTACAGATTTCAGGAAAAGAGGACTGTGCATCAAACAGAATGAGGAAGTGCCCAAAACTGGCACATGGAGGGCAAAGAAGGAAATGGCAGAGCACAGAGGGTACAAAGGCAGCGGTGGAACGGCTGGGGCAGTAAAGCTATGCCAGGTCACAACATCCCACAACACACCCACAAACAAACACACACACCTTGGTTTTTTGGCTCAAACCCCAGTGTTTGATCTGCGGCCTGTTCACCATAATCTCTCTGCATCTTGTGACACAAAAATACAGACACACACACGTGTCTTACTATCTTTCTGAGGTCCTTTCACTGGTGCTCACAACGACTGAATCTAAAAGTTAATTCATATACCCGATTTACCTGACCTTTATATTAACTTTAACCTTACTAACCAAAAGCCAATCTTTCACCCTTTTTTGTTTCTCACAAGTGCGGCACAGTGGCGTGGTGGTGAGCGCCCTCACATCACAGCAAAAAGGTCTTGGGGGTCTGTCTGTGTGGAGTTTGTGTGCTCTCCCTGTGTTCACATGGGCTTCTTTTCTGGATGCTTGGCTTTCCTCCCTCAGTTCAAAAGCACTGTAGGTTGACTGGTGACTCTAAATTGTCCCATAGGTGTGTTTGTTCGTGTGTGTGTGTGTGTGTGTGTGTGCCTTGCAATGGGCTGGCGTCCGCCCAGGGCTGGTCCCCGCCTCGCAAGCATAGTCCCTGGGATAAGCTCCGGTCCCTGTGACCCTGATAGAGATTAAGCGGCTCGGAAAATGAATGAATGAGTTTCTCATGTGAAACCTTGTTTTTTTTTTTTAAAGCAGGAACTGATCCTCACATACAAAAATGCGCCTACACAGACATAAAAACCTGACCAACCTCAGCTTTTCCTATATTTTAGGTCCTTACATATTCCGAAAAACCTGTCCCCCCGCAAAACACACACACACACCTGACCGTTTCAGTAATCTCTTCAGTGCTCTTAGCCTGGTCTCCAGTCGTGTGCTGCAGTACCTGTGCGAGCTCCCACTGTGATCTTAATTAGTCTGATTGATTGAATGTATTAATTAAACCCCATTCTGAATAAATCATGTCCAGACAGTTGTGTGGCATAAATTATTTGTGACATAAATTTGCTGCCACAGATGTTTTCATCCAAGTAAGACACAGTGGTCCGAGGTGACCTTGGACACAAACGCATTCCCTAGTACTACTTTAACTTTGTGTTTTTAACTGTTACAATGGTGTGTGTGTGTTCATGGATGAACATGGCAGACACACACACACACAAAACTATAAAGTGCAATTGACTGCAGTACCTTCCATTAGATTCTATAAGTTCCCCTCAACCCAACAATAATCGTAATCAAAGCCAGATCCTAACCTAATCCTAACCTCAAACGTTACTGTAATCTAATCCGAACCCTAAACTGAAGCATGACCTAATCTTAAACCTTAATTTATCCATAATCTAATATTAACCCTGAACTTGACCATAATCTAATCCTAGCCTTAAATTTAAGCATCCTAACCCTAAACCAAATTGGGATCCTAATTCTATCTCTCAGATTAAACACTAAAACAGTATGTATCTTCTATGTGACACATTCTAATGGGAACACACACATGGGAATGAACACACAACAATTAAGTGAAATTGATTGCAATGACTTTCATCACAATCTCAAGTCTCCCAAATCTAACCAGACTTAACCTACTATAGTACTTAACCTAAACCTGACCCTAACCCTAACACCTAAACCTTAACGTGAACAGAATCTAGTACCACCCTAAACTAATCCATAATCTAATTGTAAACCTAACTCAAATTGTGATCTAACTCTAAACCTGAACATAAACTAATCCTAACCCAACATTTTAGCATAATCAAACTTAATCCTGAACTCATATACACTCTAATTCTAACCTAAAACTTGATCTTAATCTAATCCTATCCCTACATTTTAGGCATGGTGTAATTATAACCCTATGTCTTATTGTGAACTAACCCTAACCCTAAACCTAGCCATAAACTAATCCTAAAACTAAGATCTAAAAAAAAAACATATTCACTGTCATCTGATCTCTCTCTCTCTCTCTCTCTCTCATTCACTCAAGACCCACCCCCCCTCTCATTCTGTAATCAATACAGTTATACTAAACCAGCACTGTTATTTTATGACCAATGACACGGAGCCAGGAAATGACATCACCCTCCAAAGGACAGGGTGATTAACGAGTGTAACAACTCTATCCTGCTGCCACTTTGGATCGAGGCGCCTCTACAAACAGAAATGGAGGAAGACGTTCCTGCATAGGATATTAATAATCTTGCTGACATCAAGAATCCCGACGTTACCCCGTCAGAGAAAACTGTAACGATTATAACGAGTTTGACCCGAAAAATCAGAATAACTTCCCCTTACAGTAAACAGACTGTCGCCTGTCAATGCTATTGATAAAAGCATCGCGTGGCCAAATCGGGTGAAGGCCCCACAAGCGCGCGGCTAAATGTGGCAGTCGGTGCCGAACGGGCCGTCGTCGATAAAATTGATTCCATTCCGGCTGGCGTGCTTTCATTCCTGTCCTCCATCTTCAGTATCTCTCCGCCTGGCAGATAATTTTCATATGCGCGAGTCCATCCGGCGCTGAAGTACGGCACTCCGCCCCAGAGATACGGATTGCGGTGTGCGGAAGCTGCTTGGAGGCGACTCGAGAGACGGGGCCCTTTTTCACTCGCTAATGATAAAAAATCTCCCGTAATTCAAACACTTTCTGATGCTGTTCTGCTTAAAGAAGAGGAGAGAGACAAGACAGCATGTCAAACAAACATCGCTATCCTCGACCCACGTCTGTGTGTTTGGTTTCCAGGAGTTTAGCTCATTATGATGTGTGTGTGTGTTTATGTGTGTATGTGTGTAATGCTCTGCCTTATACACTTTTAGAAAAACAACTGGAAGGCTGACATGTTGGGGGCGTCTAGAGATCTATCTGATGTTTGATGTTATTGGCCGCTTCATGGTAAAGAGATAATGACCATCAGTAACCCTCTCTCTCTCTTTTTTTGCTCTCTCTCTCTCTCTGCCCTGCTGTCAGTGTGTTTCTGTCTGTTTTTCCTCCTTCACCTTTACACATCAGTGGCTAACTAAATCGGGATATGCAGCACCAGAGCAGAACACAAGTTTAAGAAGGGAAACAAAAACCCTCTCTGAACCAGACCTGGATAGGTGCCAACACCCCGCAGGACACACGGACTAACAAAAACCCACTGTCAGTCACACCTTATGCAAGCAATTTAGAGTCCCCAATCAAACCTATAGTGCATGCTTTTGGACTGTCGGAGGAAACCGGAGCACCCTGAGAAAACCCACACGGACATGGGGGATGGACCCTACGGCCGGCGTGGGGACCAAACCCAGGACCGCCTGGCTCTGTGGTGACAGTGCTAACCACTGCGCCACCATCCCGCCATATATACAGTCAGTGACGCTAATGTCACAACCAACCAGGGGTGCATTTCCCAAAAGCCTAGTTACTACTGCGTTATGAACTAACATAGTGTACATTAGCAACTAACATAATGAACATTAACAAATAACATAAGGTACATAGACAACTAACATAGTTTTGCTAATGTAGTTAGCTATGCTTTTGGGAAATGCACCCCAGGCTCATGCTTCCAGTAGGGTTTCTACGCTTCCACTCTCTGCTGTCTAGAGGAAATCCAGTCTACGCACTCAGACACTGCTCAGTGGTGAGTTTGAACCTGCTTTTGGAAACTTTGCGTTTGTTTTTCGGTGTGAGCCTGTGCCTGTGTTTATTGGGGGTAGTTGGTGTGATTGGTGTGAAGGTCGCCGGTTTGAATCCCGGACCGGTAAATGTACCACAGAGGTACAGTACTGTGCAAAAGTTTTAGGCACGTGTGAAAAAATGCTGTAAACAAAGAATGCTTTCAGAAATATAATTAATGATTGTTTATTTTTATCAATTTACAAAATGCAAAGTGAGCGAAGAAAAGAAAAATCGGAATTAAATCAGTATTTGGTGTTACTACCTTTTGCCTTCAAACCAGCATCAATTCTTACAGGTACACTTGCACAAAGTCAGGGATTTTGTAGGATTATAGTCATTCTATTATTTTGTAGGATTATAGGATTATAGATCTGTGGTTAGTTCTCCAAGATGTTTGGAACAACCTACCAGCCGAGTTCCTTCAAAAACTGTGTGCAAGTGTACCTAGAAGAATTGATGCGACAAAGGGTGGTCACACCAAATATTGATTTGATTTAGATTTCTCTTTTGTTCATTCACTGCATTTTGTTGACTGATGAAAATAAATGATTAACACTTCAATTTTTGAAAGCATTCTTTGTTTACAGCATTTTTTCTCTGTACTCATGACCAAGGTACTGTCCGCAAGCACTGCAACCAGGGCACTGGCCATGTCAGCTGCCCACTGCTCCTTCACAGATGGGTCAAATGCAGAGGTCACATTTCATTGAGGTGCAATGTGTGCTGTGCTGTGGTGTGTTCACAATGACAAATAATCCCTCACTTTTAATCATGTGCCAGTTTTGTTGTCCAGTATTATTCATTAGAGTTTACGTCATGTTTTCGTTCACTCCTACACCTGTATTCTCTGTTCCGAGTGAGATCTGTAATGTCATATATATCCTTCAAACCACAAGACACACTATTAAAAATGTCACTATTAGACAAATATACTAAATAACTCTCATTTCTGTTTCTCTCTTCCTCTCTCTCTCTCTCTCTCTCTCTCTCACACACACACACACGCTACCTTTTTAATGTTTTTCCACTCTCATAATGACTAGATGTATATACTGCAAAACTACAGTTTACTCCAACTCTAACCCTAATCTTAATCTCAGTAACCAATAGCAAATCTTTCACCTCTTCAAGTTTCTGACATTTGTTCTATAAAAGCATTTTCAACTTTAAAGTGTTCAAAAACAAAACTGTCCTCAAAAATCTCAAATACTAGCTGTTCTTATCTTTTAGGGAACAATTAGGCCCCCACAAATTCTTACAAACCCGGCACACACTTTTAAGTCAGATGCCTTTGAATGCAGATGCTGCACGCAGTTGAAAAACACCGAGAAAAGTGAAGGTCTTCAGCGGTCTCAAGGACGCTTTGGGACAGACGCATCTCTTCAGCCTTTATTCCTCTTCTCCACACCTGAGAAAAAAGCAGGTACTGAGGCAGGGACGGATGAGGAAGTTTCCAGCTGGGGGTCTCCTGCTAAGCTGCATGAAACCCCCTGCAATCTACAGTTTGACTTCTACAATTAAAAAAAAAAAAAAAAAAAGTAGTCTCCCAGGCTGGCACCGAGGGGGACACAGAGGGCATCGGAACACTCCGGCTTCCTGTTAACTGGGTCAAAGACTGTTTGGATTTAATTGGCCTTAACTGACCTTACATATTAAACAAGTAAATTAAACAGAGATCGTTGCAGAATACGCCTAGAGGGTCTTGTAAAGTGACAGCAACCCAAGTAAGACAAAACACACATACACAGGCAAACATCTCTCTAAAAGGGCACCACCCGGCCGCCGATGTAACACAGGTAATGCGGAAGCTAATAAGCTAATTATCCTGGCACGCTGCTGAAAAGGCCGGACGGCACGGTGACGGCAGCTAACCCCATCAGGAAGCTCTAAAGTGGGGCTTAATGTAGCCGAGTCAGGATCAAGGCCCTGGAGATGGAGCAGAAGACAGGCCGGCGGAGTCGGGCTCCTCTGAGACTCGTGCGAGAGCTCGGCCGCGCACGGCTCCTCCTTAAGAAGCGCCATTATCTGGATCTAAATACCGCCGCCATTAAGAGGTGGCCAGATCCCCGGGGAGGCCGGCCAGGAACCGCACACGGAGCAGGAGCCGCTCGCAGACAGCCTGTAGCCGCCAGCACATCTCCAGAGACTTACACACACTTATACACACACACACACACACCAATCACAGCAACCTGGCCTTGGAAGTCTAACCTACTGACACAGCATATGAGAGTACACCTTTAACTACCCTCGCTACAACTGTTATAGTACTTATCAAGTCAAAACCTTGACCATTATCTTATCATATCCCTAAATCTATCCTTTATCAACCCAAACCCTTATTTATGGTCCTAAACCAGACTATAAACTAATCCTGGTGATAATCCCACTCTAAAACTACCATAATATAATCCAAACCCTAACCGTATATAAACATATACCAGATTATAATCAAATTCTAAACCTAACCCTGAACAAAATCTAGGGTTACCTAACCATAGGTAAACCCAACCATAATTTAACCCTAATTCCAAAGAAAACTATAATCTAATTAATACTGTAAGGTTAGCTGTAATTTAATCAATCCTAACTCTAGTTCTAAACAGAACCATAATTCAATTCAAACCCTAAACTAGTCCAAAATATAATCTTAACCCTAAAACAAAATGGAATTTAATCCTAATTTGAAAACCTGACCGTGACAAAATCCTATACTCTAAAACTGAACATAATTTAATCCCAATCCTAAACCAAATTATTTAATTATAACTCCAAAATTTAATTATAAACTTAAACCTGACTGTAATCTAATCCCAAACCTAATCCTTATCATAATCGAATCAGGATTATATGTTTGTTTGTTGAGGTTTATGTCAGGTAGGATTAGATTGTGGTTTGGTTTAGTGTTATGACTGTAATTTAATCCTTACCCTAATCTTGGCTGTAATCTAATACCAATCCTAAACCAAACCATAAACTCCTTACCTCCTTCCAAACCACAATGTCCGCACCTGAAAACTTTCAGAGCTTTTAGGGAACATTTGGATACCCACATGGTTCTGACAATTCCTCATGGTTCGGTTCCCCACCACCGTGTGAAACCTGTTCACACACATACACACAGTTGTATCATCTAAAACAAGCAGCAGGACAGCCTCGAGTGGGCGAGTATCACATTCCACACAGGAGAGCAGGTACAGATGTTGAATATCTGATATTCTCTACACCGCTCCTTCCTCTTGGCTGGGTTAAAGAGAAACTCCAACACATCCAGATGGGCAACCCTCATCCCCAACACGGAACAACAGCTCTGAGCACTTCCACAGCCCCTGACACCTCCACCTAAATAAAAACACAGAAACACGAACTAGCCACAGGGCCTCCTTCTCCCCACCTACACTGAAAACACAGCGGCCCACAAAATGAGCCGCGCTGCACAGCACCTTCAAACCCCCGAAACCCACACCGGCACCTCAGCTCCACCACCGGGCGGGTCGGCGGAGCCCGGCGAGGCGTTATTGGGCTGGCGGGGGATGCGGCGGGAAGCCGTTGTTTTGGTGCAGCTGCGCTGCGGGGATGATCACGGCAAGCTCTACGCATTATTTATTGATGGAGCTCTCCACTTTAAAATGCACCGTCACAGTGGTAGGTGGCATTGTGCTGTCACTTTCAAAAGCAAAAGCGCTGCAGAGAGAGAGAGAGAGAAAGAGAGAGGAGGAGGAAAAGAGTCAAAGACATTCTCTCCTTGCCACCTAGCTGTGGATTGAACCTGCAGAAAGCTCACGTGAGCGTATGCACGTACTTCTCACACACATCCCTCCCTCTCTCTCTCTCTCTCTCTCTCCCACATGCGCACAACAAGCAGAAATGTCAGGACTACACCGATTTTAATTTGAGATATGTCTGGAAATAGTGTAGGCTGCCGTCGCAGTAGCGTATCGCTGGCTTTTTAATGTAAGCTGTATTTCACTCTTCATATCTGCGAAGGTTCTTACAGGCATCCTATATGCCAATCCCACACGGTGGCACACCGCGGATACGCCATGAGAATTCCTTTGAACTGAACCACAGCACCCAGTCTGAACCCAGTCATGTCGGATCAAAGGACTCGTCTTGTAAAAGGTCATAAGGAAAATGTATAAAGAAAGGAAATCCTTTACTGAAGCTTTGTTGAGATTGTTTACTGGGCCATATATCAGAGATCTAAAAAAATTCTGGCTCCAGTGGCTCATAATTTGGTCAGGAACTAAATCCACTTGTTCAGTAACCCAGGTGGGTCAATAGGCCATATGTGGAATATTCAAACTGGAAAACAGAGTTAGATACTTCTGCTTTTCACTTCCTGGTGAATGACAGTGGTTTCCAAGGTTGGTCTGAGGTACTAATATTACACCAAAAAATCCATTTAAAAAGTTAATAAATTTCTTAACTTAATAATAGCAATATGTCTGAAATATAGTAATTCTGTCCTAGTGAAAAATGAGTGACAACATGTTCATTAAAAGTCGAACCCAATGAAACAAATGCTCAGTAACATTAGCCTCTGCCAGCCGGCGACACGATTAGTTAGCGTTAGCAGGCTTACTTGATGAGGTGAATTTGCTATATCGCTACACTTATGTCAGCTCAAATGTACTTTTACAGTAAAAACAACAGTCTGCCAGCTTGGATTAGTTAAGGTGTGCTTGGTTGATTGTGACATAAATCAGAAAAAATACCAAACAAGTTACCATGTTTTTCTGTCAACCCACCGCAATCATTTAACATTAGCTGAGGTAACTTAGCTAGCTGATAACAACTTTACCTCACAGTCGTTAATGTAAGAGGAGGTATATAACTGAAAACCTCTGTCCATGCTGCTGTCTCGTGAATGCAGACATCTACTGTAAAATGTCATTTGTTGAAAGTATTTGTGTAAAAAATAACCACAGACCGAGGCGTTTCCTGCTGTCTGCAAAGTTACTATTCCGAATAGTGTCCTCACGCTGTTAGTCACCTGTTTAACGAACACAGAACGGATGTTGCACATAAGGCCCATCATTAGTCCAAATCTGAATCTGAGTCATTTTTAAATAGTGAGAACAAATCTCTGGTAAGCACTCTGACCTGATAAACCTGGGACATACAGTAAGTCCCACCACTTCTGTGCTCGATTTTATAGATCTTGTGAACATGATATCTACACATATCATTATTGACATTTCCTGAATTTATCAGATGCTTTTATCCTTATCTTACTGGAGCAACTTGAAGTTAAGGGGGTTAACTGTACAAGTGCATATTTATGTGATTATTATGTATGGTGCAGTGTGCTTTTTAATTGCAAAATGGACATAAAAAAGGCAAGGTATAAATTGCAAGTGGGTGTTGAGTTTGTGTTGTTAAGAACAGTGGTGCAGGGGAAGCATGGTGGCACAGTGGTTGGCACTGTCGCCTCACCGCAAGAAGGTCCTGGTTCGATCTCCAGGTCGGCTGTAGGGTTTTTCTGAATTGGGTTTTCTCCTGGTTTCCTCCAAGAAATTGGTGATTGGTGACTCTAAATTGGCCCCACTATGACACATCATCAAGTTTTGTTTACCCAGTGATGTACCTTACTGTAGTGAGGCTCTCTTTCAGTAATAATTTTCCTTAAAAAAAAAAAAAAGAAGGCAGGGGAGTACCATCCAGGTTCATCAGATCAGAAACCTGGCCAAAGTTTTTTTCCAACTCTTTAAATCTAGCTCAGACTGGGACTAATAACTGGTTCACCTGCTTAATTGATCAGGCAGAATACAGAACTGACTGGATAATGACTTGCTGAAGCCAGATGTTCCCTCTGCCATATATGGCATAAACATCCCAAATTGGTAACTACGCCGGTATGGGAGGGTTTTCTCTCAACATCAGCGATTCAGAGACGGTTTCGGGCGGCGTGCGGCACAGGTCGGGGTCGATGTTTTTTTAGCTGCGGTGGTCAGACGGGGCTGTTTGATATAAAGACAGCAGCTGAAAACCACAGGTGAGCTCTGGGATTTACTGTAATCCTCTGCTTTGGATGGAAGGCATGGAACACCACCATTCATCTATGCCAACCTGCGCCCAGCTGGCTAACAAAGCAACATGGACAACTCATGAGAACCTGAGGCCATTTCATGGCTTCCCCGTAATGCCACACACATTATTTATGTGCAGCATCGCTGATGTACCACCTCGGTATCTCCACTATTAGAGCAGTTAAGGACAGGGCTGTATTTTAACTTTAGTTTAACTCTGCATTTAACTCATCTCAGAAGAAACAGTGGGCAGAAGACGTGGGCAGCACCCAGTAGCATTACTTTGGGATGGTACCTTATTTACAGGTAACTCAGTGATACCTTCTACCAGCCCTCTGATCACTGTAGCAGCCCCCTACGAGTTACACTGTCTCTGAACTAGGGTGCAAGTAAGATTCTATCGCAATCTTACCCTGTTTCATTATGAACAGATTATGATTGCTGTACACAGGCTTGCTGTTTCATGTCATTACAAAATCTTAGCACAGCTGCACATGTGTGTAACTAGCAGAGTGTAGTGTGTTCTACAGTCAACTGTGTAGTGCATATTACTGAACTGTTAAGCTCATTAGAGTTGAAATTCTGCACCCAGACCAGATTTTTGTTAGTTAAAAGCCCAATAATTTTATACTACCTTAAAAGAGCTACGTGCCCCCAGTTCAGAGTGATAAAGAGGACCAATATGCTGCACTTTCTCTCCTGGGCATGGGATGTGAAATTGGCATGTGCTGTGTGAGCAGAGGCTGAAGAAGCTGGAAGCGTGAAGGCAGAGGCGGCGCCATGCCAGTCGGGTGCCAGTGCAGGGCGAGTCCAGCCTCACCGGGTAAGCCGGTTTGCATGCTCTAGTGCCTGCGACCCCGTTTCCTCTCTCTCTCTCCCTCTCTCTCTCTCCCCCTCTCTCTGAGAGCGTTGCCTGAATACGTTAGTGCTCCTATTACCTGTGCCAGTCACACACACATTATAATAGCACCTAGAAGAAAAGGAAGGGCCAGGGAGCAATTTGCTATGCATTGTGGAGCCGGTAGGGTGTGGTACGTGCTGGAGAAGCGAGATAGACGCAGTAGCCGGAGAGAACATTAAAAGCTTGTTTTGTTAGCGCCCCCCTGCTGGCAGGGAGCAGATCAAAGCAGAGGCTGGAAACGGCGGATGCGTAGCACGGAGCAATCAGAGTCTCCCAGCAGCTGGGCTGGGCACTCTCTCACCAACATACCTTCGCCGGTGCCGAAAACATGCAACCTCTACCTCCTCTCCTCCCTCCTTACCTCTCCTCCATCCCTCCATTTCTGCCCAATCCCTCCCACGGTCGCTAAGGAGACGAGGCCCGGCGTCCATCGGCGGTTGCACGCGCATTCCCGGTGTGCAGATTTGGTTCGACCCTAATTAAGACTCCTCTTTTCGTTTGTGCAGATAATTGGTCTTTCATCTCTCCAGGAAGCCGCAGCCAAATCTATTCTTCGCCCTTTAATGGGTAGGAGGACAGCGTGGAGAGAGGGACTGGGGAGGAGGCTTGGGTGCAGGGAGAAAAAGGCAGGGTGGGGGTGGATCTGTTTCTTAAGGGTACGACTTGATAATTAAAGAAAACATGGAAACAGAACGGCAGACGCGGCTGAGATGGGAAGGGGTTAAGTGTGAAGGTTTGCTTGTCATGTGTGTTCTAGAAAGCAGAAAAAAGGCCTAATGAGGGGGGCAGACCTGGAAAGGTAATGCTTGTGGGAAATCAGGAAGACCCACAGAGATTAAGGCCCTCCGCAGGGTCTGTGGAGCATCGGCCTGAACAGGCACAAACAAGCCCATAAATTCATCGGAACTCGCCCGCGTCGTGCCACAGAGGCTGCTTACTGGGGACGGGGATGCGAAAGAAAAGCTCCAGAGAGACCCGAAGACACAACGAGCTCGCAGGCGTCTCAGATTCAGATGGGCTCGCTTTGATTAAATGTCCTCATCGTGATGCCTTAGCCCGAGTGGTTCCGCTTAAGGCCAGCGTCGAGTCCTGCATTTGTTGTTCTCTTGTTTTTTTTTTTACAATAATACAGAGCAGGCAGTTTCTATGTTGAGCGATGGGGGGAAAAAGTGAGAACATGTACATGTCCCATAAGTGGCGGCTCTTTGGCTCTGCCGGCCAAACATTTCATCAACTAAAACTTCCGAAATGAGCAGCAAAGCCCCTGAGATCCAGAGCAGAAGCCTTTTTTTTTGCGAGCATATTTAGGCCGAGGCTGAAAACTGGTTTCCCATCCAAAATAGCTTAATTGTCAAAAATGATTCCAATTTCTGGTAAGCCAATATTTCAATTTGCTCGTTTCAAATGACTGAAACCGACGGGGAACGGTTAACCTCCTGACTTTACCATGGTAATGCTGTGTTAACACTGCATTACGTCCCAACGGAGCGCTGAGATCTCCACCGAACTCAAGAGTAGAAGAGGATAAAACAGATCAAATAAAAGCAATGTTTGCAATTGGGAAACGTGAACATGATGCAAACCTGCAGCGCTACCTCCTTTGACCAATAAACAAGAACATGTTTCTGAAGAGACAGGGAGTACGACAGAAAGAGAGAGAGAGAGAGAGAGAATCAATCCATCCCAGCTCATTCAGATGAAACCTTTGCGCATGATTAATGCTTAATGAGTTGCATGTGAATAAGGATCACGTTAATTTGACATATCTACAGATATTAGTATGAATATTTATGATCCTTTAGGATTTCTAACCAGTCTAATTCCTAGAAGCCCAGTGTTAACACGTGAACTTTAACCCTTAAGGATGATGATTTTCTGATTGAAGCTGAAAATTACAACTGATAAATTAATGAGGGTTATTGTAGCCGATTGTTATGATACCTAGCGCCAAGGTTTATGCCTTGTCTTATTATACCAACAATACTACTACCATTCAGCCTCTGAATAAGGCCCTTAACCCAGAGCAGTGGGCAGTGCCCAGGGAGCAGTGGTTGGGGGCGGTACCTTGCTCATGAGTACCTCATTGGTACCTTTACCAGTCTAGGACTTGAACCGGTGACCTGATCACGGGGCCAACTATCGAATCACCTGCCTATCGCACCTCCAGCATCACCACAACTGAGCTACTGAGCATGTCCTCAAGTTGCACCAGGGCGACTCTCCCTTTAATTAGGAAAGGGAAATCACTCTGGATAAATATGATAAATGACAAAAATGTAAGTGTGTTCTGGTGCAGGACATACCAAAACCTAAACATGACGAGAGGACTGAGTATAAAGTAACTTCAGGTAAAAGATCCATGTCAGGAAATGTGAGTTGCTCTGAATAAGCTGTCAGATTAGGAGTGGACGGTATAAATGGTATAAAAGGTATGCGATATAAATTTGGCCAACGATAGAGATTTTGATCATACCGGCATACCGCTGAAATTTCCACTCCTCGCCCGCGAAAATGACGTAATCAAGTCGGGTCAAATGCGCGAAAACCACACCACGAGGCATTTGTTTTCGGAAAATGGAGAGAGTGTACGGAAGAGCAGCTCGTTAATAAGACCGGTGCAACGTCCATAATCTGGACATGGTTTGGATTTAGGGTCTCGGATACTGAGCAGAAAAACATAATCTGCAAAATATACGCTGTTGAATATGCCCTGGCCCCGTATGTTTCGACAAGGGAACCGCTCCGTCTGCCGTTCGACACGCCACGTCCGATCGACGGATTTGGCCAGAAACGTCCTTTTTATTTAAAGGCAGAAATGATTAAAGTTTCTTTATTTGCCACGTGCTTAGTTATACAGGCATAATGTGCTGAAATGAACACCTGGCTCCCTCGTGAGACTGTGCAAGTCATTGTAAATAAAAGTAAGAAATTTGAGAAAGTAAATAAATAAAGCTAAGAACTAAGTAAAAACACGAATGTAAAATATTTACATTTATATATTACATTTGAATGAAAGTTAAATGATAAGGACATTGGGCCACTTTCACCTTGTGCAATTTTTTACGTTTTTTGGTGTAAAAAAAGTTAAGACATTTAAATAATATATTTTTACATGGCTGTAGAACTGAAGAAAACTCAATAAGCTAGTATTTTACACAAACAAGGAAAGAATTGTTACTTTAATGAAACAGTTATATTGAAATTTACAGATCTAATTATATACCGCAATATATACCGTCTATCGCCTAGGGCTCAAAATGTACCGCAATATGATTTTTTTGCCATATCGCACAGCCCTATGTCAGATAAATGTCGTAACTGTAACAATCTTCAGGCCTTTTGTGTGGTTATTTGGGTGTGTTAGACCATGATGACCAATGCTGATTTTGACCCATGAACTGAAAAACCAAAGTGGGGGCAGATCTGAAACTAGACGAGGATTTTCCTCTTACGGAATGTGGGAAACGCGGGCGGAAATGAGACAGCTACAGAATCTGGGGCAGTACAGAAGATGGATGAGATGAAAACTCTTTCTCTCCCATTCTCTCTCAC
The DNA here is from genome assembly GCA_032718565.1 of Distichodus sexfasciatus. Taxonomy (NCBI): domain Eukaryota; kingdom Metazoa; phylum Chordata; class Actinopteri; order Characiformes; family Distichodontidae; genus Distichodus; species Distichodus sexfasciatus. The sequence continues at coordinate 270,203 of JAVGVS010000005.1, forward strand.
ATACACAGTTATGTACTGCTATATGTGAGACCTCTTTCCATCAACTCCCATAATGACTAGATGTAAATATTACTATAATAACATCTAACCCTAATCTCAATGTCAGTAATCAAAGCAAAGCGTTTACCTCTTTTAGTTCCTCACATAAAATCTGCAACTTTTGCAACAAAGTTTTAAAGTCCTCAGATGCAAAAATGTCAAAAAATCTTGGGCTTCTCAATCTTTTATGGCACAACCAAGTTCTCACATCAACCCCAAAAACTGCCTACACACACAAACACAGACTCTGAAACACTCTCTTTTTTAAAAGCAACCACACACAAATGCACACAAACTCACTTTGCTCACAACACTCGACACTCCACACCTCTCTCTCTCACGCTTGTACACACACAAAAACCCACACACACACATAGCACCCCACACGGTGCATCCCAGGCATCAAAGTACCCCCACCCTCACCCCTTAATTGTTAAATTGAGGCAGTTATGTACATTGGCGCTGCAGAGTGGTGAGGTTTATTGCTGGCCTAAACCGACTCCTAATTGAAAGGTAGCTATAAAAGCGGCAGGTGTCCAACCCTCCGAGTCTCTAATTGGCAGCTCACAGAGCAGCGCAAAAGGCCGAGCGCATCGAGCGGCGAGACTGCTGGGACACACATCTCCATGGCAAAACCCTGCGGAGAGATATGCTTACACTAAAAAGCTCCATTTTCTATAATATCGCTGCGGGTCGCACCGTCCTTTGTGATACGTTAGGGCGGCATCAGGACCGTGCGCAGGCGGAATATTGCTACTAAAAATCATTTTGTGCTAATGGAGGAAAAATAATTCACTCATGTGTGCCTTAGGAGACTGCCGAGCGACCGGAGCGGCGTACAGAGCCGGGCCTTACGCCGGGCACGGGGGCCTGATTCGGCCATAATTTGCGCTCGATGTACATTTTACGTCTCGTTATGGCCAATTGTACTGCACACATATTTTAGTTGCTTAATGGCGGAAAACTTAGGAACTCAGCAGCTCACTCTGTGAGGCAAAGCATCAAAAAGTACAACTAGCCCACAAATGAGATCCTTGCATATGTGGCATCCAGACTGCCATTACTTACTTTACTGCACAGGTTTTGTTTTTCTTAACTAGGACTGCAGAAGTGGAATAAAGCAGGTTAGGTAGGGGCAAGTTGGGAGCATAACGGTTAGGAAGTTGAGCCTGTGAATCAAAGGTTCACTGGTTTAAGTCCCAGACTGTTAAAAGTACCTCTGAGGTACTCATGATCAAGGTACTATCCCTGAGCACTGCTCTCACATCAGCTGTCCACTGCTCCTTCGTGGATGGGTCAAATGCAGAGGTCACATTTCTTTGTGGTGCACTGCCTACTGTGCTGTGGTGTGTTCACAATGACAAATTATCACTCAATTACTCACTCCTACATGCGTGACAGATGCTGTGCTGTCCTGTGGGGTGTTCACGATGACAAATAATCATTGCCTCACTCACTAGATTCATCTGGACAATGAGCCATAACCAGAGGCTAATATTTAGGCCAAATAAGTCAAGATATATATTTATTTAGCTCATTGTAACGAAGTTTTTTTTGACATAACCAAAGAAATATATCAGGGTTGTAATATTTCTGTAACCAAAACAACCACTTTCTGTGATTAGAGATTTCTTGTGATTGTACTTTTTCAATAGTAGTTTGAAATACTTGCCAGAAGTGCAGGGGGTGCTCTTTGTAATGAAAAAGAGCAAGCTGGATATTTTGTCGCTGATTTAATAAAACCCAGATATTTTTGCCCCTATTTTGTCCTAATGACCCCTCCCCAAAACAAAACAAAAAGCAAAAAACAAAACAAAACAAACAAACCATGGTTCGGAACAAGGACCAAACTAACATATATTCATTCATTCAATATCTGAACCTCTTAACCCCTAAGATTGTGAGGACCGGAGCTTATCCTGGGACTACGGGTGCAAGACGAGGAACAACCCATCAGACAGACACACGTTATGGGCCAATGTAGATTTGCCCATCAACCTAGAGCGCATTCTTTTGGACTGTGGCTGGAAACCAGAGCACCCAGAGAAAACCCACACGAACACGGGAGGAGCACACAAACTAACACAGAAATGCCTCATGCTCAACCCAAGGAATCGAACCCAGGACGTTCTCGCTGTAAGGTGGCAACGCTAACACCGCTAAACTGTGCCACCATGCTAACATAGAAAAAGTGTTTATATATAAAAGGGGTCATAAAAGCACATTTGTCAAAAGACTCAACAGCTCAGGCAATGAGTTAATTTCACTGTTGCACATTGTCCCTTTGAAGATGCATTAAAATCACACACAAAGTCCCAATCTATAGACTTCATAGACTCCCATAAGAACTAGATGTGAATAATACTACAGCTTTACATTTACAGCATTTAGCAGACGCTCTTATCCAGAGCGACTTATGTTTCCTAATTTCAGGGACAGTTCCCCTGAGAGCAACTTAGGTTTAAGGGTCTTGCTCAGGGACCCAGTGTTAGTAACACCAGAGATCGGATTCAAACCCACAACCTTTTGGTTCAAAGGTGAGTGTCCTACCACTAGGCCACCAACACCAACACCACAGCTATAATAAATACCTGAAAACCTGTCCTATCTCTCTCACCACACACACACACACATTGTCCTTGTCGCTCCCATATCCCCTCTTCGGGTGTACATCAGCAGTCCCGTCCCTAGAGGAAGTAAAGGCTTCAGTTACCGCCCCACACCTTCCACCCCCCCCGATTGGTGGCTCCGTCCTCCAGCCTTTAGCAGCAGCAGCAGCAGCAGCAGCGAGAAGCTGATCGATCGGCACACTCAATTAGAGCCATAATGTTTTAATCAATGACCCCGTAAAGTTTGACAGGAGGCCATCATTAACTGGCTGTAAATTTATGATGAACGGCAATGTAACAGGGAACTTGTAAACAGTGCATATGATAAAGAAGGGTTCTCTCTTTCTCTATCTCTCTTTCTGCAGGGTCGATAGAATTGATTGGGCACTGGGCATTAAATAAGCTTTGGTCAGAGGAATTACAGCCGGGTGAGATTACCCCACGGCCGCCCGCCTTCCACACCGCTTACGTCTCTGTTATTGGACTCTTTGTACATTGCATTCATTTTGTTTTTCCTGTAATTAACGAAGTAAACATCTCCAGATGAAGAGGAGCGATCACCACCCAGGACGCAGGCGAACTGCAAATGTGAGATGACGAGCTGCTAATGGGAGTCGAGAAAATATAGAAAGACACCATTGTTACACAAGAGCAGAGAACAAGCAAGTGCTTCAAACATCATCTGGGAGCCTGTAGGAGATGTGTGTGGATCGACGTTGAGGGAAAAGTTGTCATGTTACTTCAAAAACGTTACGTTATTTTTTTCTATTGATGCCGGAAATTAATTTGCATTATAAAGATGTAATGTGAAAGTGTGATTACTTTGCCAGTTGAGACAAGTGTCCCTCAGGATTAGAATGACCATCTCATACCGGTAAAATTCTTTCACATCAATGAGAAACAGTACAAAAACTACATCAATTACACAACTTTATGATTAGAGTACCTGAAATTCTTACTTTTACTTCAGTAAGTTTCAGCTACTCTAATCATAAAGTTATGTTTACTACAGTAAGAGTTTACAAAATTCTTCTTGATCATGATAAACGGTTCTGCCAAGAACCAATGGGTAAAACGTTCTTTGTAGAACCAAAGAAGGTTCCCCTATGGCATCACTGTGAAGAACAACTTTTGGATCTTTTATTTTTAGGGGTGTAGCAAAGACTACTGGAAGCTAAAAGTTATTGGAATTCGGATACTTCCAATGTAAAAATATATTAAATATATAAGCAGGGAGGTACAGGATTTTTATATACAAATATATAGGTCCTGTACCTATACAGGTTCTGTAAAAGTTAGCTATTAAGTTTTCAAATTAAATGACTTGCTTGTTTAGTTGCTGTTTTTGAAATATATAAGTTTTTAATTTCTTTCAAAAATGACAAGAACCAGACTGTGGTACAAATCATCATGGTATCAAAGAGGTAAAACGGGCAGTAAGAGATGTTAAAAAGTTTAAAAGTATTGATGCTGGCAGTACCTACTGCACTCGTGCTGAAAGTAAAAGAGAGTAAAAGATGATAATATTGATAAATCAGGTACATATTCCTCACATTAACACTTGAACACAGTAACAGAGTACAATTACGGTAGTACTCTACATGTAAGCAGAATTCCAATGTTTTAAACTGATGCTATGTTACAAAATGTTGTCCAATCCACCCTATAGTCATAATTAGTAAAGCAAAAAAGCTTCTCATCTGAACACAATTCAAGCATCCGGTACACAGCTGTAGCTGTGGTTGCTGTGCTTCTGCTGACCTCAGGAGCCTGGCACAGGGCACATAAAAGGCATCACAAAGAGAAAGAAGGAGAGAGGTTGTGCCAGTCCTGTACCAGAGGAGCTACAAAAAAGAACAGCTTGTAGAAAAAAGGGTTTCAGGACAGAGATACATTTTTCCTTATCTACTTTTGAGCAGTAGGAGACTTTCTCAAACAAGACTTCTGTCCATCTGACTGGACTTGTGCTTCTGGGAATGGCTCATGGAAGGTGTATGATTTGTAAATAGAAAAAAGACAAAGATGGTAGAGGATGGGCCTGAGGCAGTGGGTTTTTAGAGGTTACAGAGTTCCCTGACTGCAACTTCTAGCTCTGTCAATCTAATAAACCATTTCAGATTGGAGCAAATAGCAGCTCTGCTTAAAATATTAACCTTTCCACCAGTGGTCCACATTGGGACTTCCATCATTCTTCCATCAAATCGTTCCTGAGTGCTCTTCCTTGTCTCCCGAAAGGCAGTGGACTAGATCACATTCTCCTGAACGCCAGACTGATTACCTCAACTTCCTGCATAACTACACGCTTTCATTAAAAGTACTTCAGTATGTTTTGTACTGTGTACTTGAGGGTTGTTATTTGTGGCTTATTTTTGTCTGATTACTGCTCTTTGAGCCTTCGCTCTGTTTTGATGAGTTTTTGACATCAAAGAAATCAAAGTGCAAGGACTATGAAGATTATACAACTTTATGATCAGAGTATTTGAAACTCATATTCATTAAATGAAAGTAATGATTCAATGCGAAGAAAATGATCCCGCTAAAAGTTTCAAGACTCAAAATACTTTAGTTTAAAAAATTATAAGAACCATACAAATCATGGTTTGAATTACGGGGGGTACTGGGGGTGAAGTACGGTCATGACGTCGAAAGGCTTGGAAAGTCAGACCCATCTCATGGAGGAGACATAACTCATTCTCTGATATAAATCACTAGCAAGACTGTACAGAGTCAACTAAGAAGACAGAAAAAACTTGCCTGCAAAGCAGTACAAAGTAATTACTGCTGTAATTATGTTGCATGCAAACTTCACACAGAAAGACCCTACAGTCAACCCTGGGATGAAGTAACTAAGTACAATTACTCCAGTACAATACACAGATCTGCATTTGGGGCAGCTGGTAGTGTAACAGTCAGGCAGTTGACCACGTGATTGGAAGGTCGCCTGCTTGAATTCCGGACCGGTAAAAGGTACCACTGAGAAACTCATGAGCACTGGTCGTCAGCTGCCCACTGCTCCTTCACGGATGGGTCAAATGCAGAGGTCACATTTCATTGTGGTGCACTGTGTTGTGCTGTGCTGTCTTCACAATGACAAATAATGACTCACTTTCACATGAAAGTGTCACTACCATGTTTTAAACTGATGCTATGTTTAAGAAGTTACGCATAAGCACATACTTTTATTTTATTGTTCTCGTAAATCAGTATGTTTCTTACTGTACTGATGCTTTTTATCTGTCTTAATTTCGCTTGATTACTGCTCTTTAGATGTTTGAGCCTTTGCTCTGTTTTGACCAATACCTGTAGTTTGTGTAATATCTTGGGCTTCTGGTGTTTTGACTTTTGTCTGGACACAGTTTATGATTTTTGGATCATCCATTAAACTGCGTTTTTGGCAATTCCTGTGCCCGGGTCTTGGCTCTGTTCGCTACAATTATGTCCCAACGGCAAATGACCTCCCGCAGTATAAAACACAGCAGAATGACCGCTGATCACACACAAGGGCTAATTAATGCATCATCACACAGCCATTCAATATCTGCCAAACGTCTAAACTGACAGAGCTGTGAATATTTTAGGCAATTAAACTGAGATGGATGGCAGGGCAGAAGAAGACTTTTGCCTAGGCTTTCCCCACATGATTTCAATTTTAATTTCCATGTTAAATATACAGCCATTATAATGGAAAGCCGGCACACTCAGCCAATTATAAACCAAACTGTGATTCCGGATCATGATGCAAAATTAACACCATTTGAGGGCCTCATTGAAAAATACATGGTCAGTGTTAAATGATGTAAATGCTTCTGAACTTAAATTATACATTTAAAATAATTTAAAATAGTCATTGAATAATATGCTCATATTAACAATATGAGCCGAATAATATGCTCCTCAATATTAACCCTCTTAAAATCTAACTGTACAACTGTAATCTTGTTTGCCATCTGCAGTAAAGCAGCAATATATCTATAATAGCACTGTAATAACTGACTTCACCAAAAATATTCTATGGACAACATGCTTTTCCTGTGAAAGCTCCTTCACATTCAAAGCTGGCAGGTCAAAACTGCATGTGAAAATGAGTGATTATTTGTTATTGTGAACACACCACAGCACAACAAAATGTGACCTTTGCATTTGACCCATCTGTGAAAGAGCAGTGGGCGGCTAACATCAGCAGCGCCCAGGGAGCAGTGCTTGGGGACGGCACCTTGCTCATGTGTACCTCAGTGGTACCTTTACCGGTCCTGGAATCGAATCTGCGACCTTTTGCTCACGGGGCGAACACCCTACCGTTATGCCAGTAACTGCTCCTATATGTTCTGTATAGCTTGAATTTATTAAGGTTAAACTTAACATGATCAGTGGAGGTTTCCTGACAGTGTGTCCAAGACTATTTATTATTTCAATATTCCATACAATATTTAATTTCATGACAAACTATGTTGTCGTGATATAAAACTAAACCATAATGTGTCAATCCTTATGAATTAGTGTCCTGGGGCAGAATATTTAGGAGAATTTATCTCTAAACCCAGTATAGAGTCTGATGGCGCGTGTTTGTTCTCTGTCACAAGAGATTAAACTGCATTAAGACATGAAAAACGTATTCAGCTCATACCAACAGGCCACAGATCTCCTCCTGCGTGTTCGTGCTTTCTCTCTCTCTCTCTCTCTCTTATGTAAAAATGCCAATCACCCAACATAACAGGATCGATATTTTTACTTCTCCAAACGAGCATGAACTGATTTCTCTCAAACAAGTTTGTAAAAGAATAATAACAATAACAAGAGAGAAGAAAAAAAAAACTTTCTCAAAGTGGGACGAGTCTCTTCCTTCAAATGAGGAAGTGATGAAAGAAAGGGTCGTCACTACGGAGATCGATAAGGTCTGTCTGGCCCCGCTGGTCGTTTTCGTCACGCTCCGCGGCCCCCCGCTGGCACCGACTTAGCATTTCCAAAGAGCAGAGAGGGAACGAGCTTTGAAATGACTAGCCGACTGCTTTCTTGTTCTTCACATTGTAGGACAATAACACAGCGGGCACGGAGGACAACACGAGCGGCACACAGAGAGTAAACACACAAACACACACCACAGCTTTCAAATAGGCAATAAGTGAAGTTGAAGTTTTTATCAATACATTTAACAACTGCTCTTAGCTTTTTCAAGTTCGGCATTTTCGCATCGCTTGGGTTAACTGTCCTACCTGCATCTCCACAAAGGCAGTTAAATATAACGGAAGTGTTATTTTTGCATTTCGCTCCAGTGTTCCAAGTGCTATTCCAGTCTAGAGCACTGAAGAACATCTTAGTGTTTAATTTATAGTGACATTATATATAGAAAGAGACAGTTTTTTTGACAGTTTTTTTTTTCTTGGAATTAGTGACTTTAAAAAAAAACGTCAAAATGACATAAGGCAAGGTATTACTGTATCTCCAGCACAGTAGCACAGCATAGCACACAGTGTACCACAACGAAATGTGAGCCATCCATGAAGGACCAGTGGGCTGCATATTTGGCAGCATCTGGGTACCTCAGTGGTACCTTTACTTGTCCAGGATTTAACCGGCAAGTTACAGAGCCAACTCCCAAACGGTTACACTACCACCATTATAAATAATTATATCAGAAAAAAATGATACAAAATCAGTACAATTGCAGCAATAGTGAGGAAGGGGGAAGATAAACTGCTATCACTTTGGTTACTTAATTATATCCCTGCTTGTGGTAACTGGCTCAAAATTTCAAGTTAATTTCATTACGCTGTGCGTGGGTGTGTGAATGTATAGATTAAAGCACTTTTAGCCCCTAAATCTAATATTACTAAGAAACTACAAGAAACCATAAATAACATTATGAAATTGAAAATAGTGGTTTCACTCATGAGAATGAAATTCCCTTGTAACTTCACTCTTCTTTTTTAGAACGGTCTTAGAACCGTTTCCAGCTATTCTAATCCCCGCTTGTAACTTCTAAGGAAAGTCGAGTTAATATTGATTTTGACCTGCCAGTTACTGATTCCACCTACCTCTACCTCTACCTCTCTGCATGCCATTACCTAGCACCGCAGCCTCCACCTGAACTCCACCTCCAGCACTCTACGCATCCTCACTGTGGTGGGCGGAGGGAGAGGAGGAGCTTGCAAAAATGGGATGGAGAAGATGGCGGGATATTAGGTCACAGAGAGGAAGGAGAGGAAGAGGAAATGAGGTCAGAAGAGAGGCAGCTTCTTGGGTTTTTAAAAAAGTGAGTGATTGTCATTGTGAACACAGCACAGCACAGCTCACAGTGCGAGTCTTTATTAGCACAACAAAATGTGACCTCTGCATTTGACCATCCGTGAAGGAGCAGTGGGCAGCTGACATGGACCGTGCTTGGGGGCAGTATCTTGCTCATGAATACCTCAGTGGTACCTTTACCGGCCCTTTAATGACACTGAATGATCCGGGCTCAATTTGAATGAACTGAAATGACTACTACGAAAGCAGTTTTTCCTGATGAGGACTGACCACATACAAAAATGTCCATCAGAAAGACAGAACACTGACACATTTTCCTATCTTCTAATGCACACGCAGGTCCTTACAAAACCAAAAAAAAAACCTGAGCACTGATGGCGGCACTCAAACACTGAATTATTAGTATTTCTCACATGGAAGACGTTCTTAATTATTCTCCCTCATTCCAAGCACCTTCCCTCACACCTCGTTTTACCCCCCTTTTCTGTTTCTCGTTGTCTCCCTCTCTTCTCCATTACTCCCTCTCCCTTGTCTCCCTTCTCCTTTCTCTTTCTCTCTCTCTCCCCCCTCTTTCTTTCCCCTGAGCGAAACCCAAAAGTTTGAGGTTGGACAAAGACAGCCTTTGAGAAGTCTTTATCAGCCCTCACTGGCTGCAAGCTCAGAGACCGCCTCCTGCTGGTTAACGCAGCATGGGCCCTGCATCACTCTCACTTTGAAACTCTCTCTCTCTCTCTCTCTCTCCCCTCTCTCTCTCTCTCTTTCCTTCTCTGTAGCCAAGAAAAAAGATAGGGAGCCAATGAAAGGAGTACAAAAAAAGAACAGAAAACATCCACTATCTCTAATGAGTCTGAATCACGCACACTTCTGCTTTTTTTCACCCCTCTTCATCGTCTTCTTCTCCATCGTTGTTGTCGTTGTCCTCCTCCTCCTCCTCCTCCACCTCCTCCCTTTTCCACGGGCACTGAGGGACGCACAGTGACACCACGACGAGGCTACATCTCTCAACGGCTCTCCAGTGCCTAGGGGCGCTGCCTCCATGGTCCGTCCATCCGGGGAGCAGACAATAATAGCGATGGGAGAAGACGAGGAAAGAGGGAAATGAAGCGCTGTTGAAAGGATGAGCTGTTTGGAGAGGCTGATGGAGGAGTTCAGGCATCACCACCCAACATGCTATCGATTTTTCCCTCCTCATAGCCTATCTTTCTCTTTCTCTCTCTCTCTCTATCCCTCCCTCACTCTGGTTTTCTTCTTTCATTATCACGGGACGCAGACCGGAGCAGGGCCTCTCCCTTATTTTCGTGATTAATCTGCGTTGGGTAAACACCCCAAACTCCCATGTATTTCTCCCCTCATTAGCAAATTGCGATATATTATTAACTTGTCGAGCAAAGAAGGCTCTTCTGAATTATTTTCTCAGCAGGGGTTCTTCAAGACCGCTAACTACGTCTCCTTTTTTTCCCGGAGTCTCGCTATTCCGCTTATTTGTTTCCATTTCGCCCTTCTGATTAAATTACACCGGCGTTAATGTGGCCATTATATTACAGGTGGAAAGAAATCGGATGCCCGCGGTTAATTTCCTTCTCTCTCTCTTGGAGAAAAATAGGGAGGTGGTCCCACCCCGGGAGATGGGAAAGCTAAAAAAAAAAGGAAAACAATAGAAGGCAAGGCTCCGCACGTCCGTGCCGTCATGTTCCCGCTCGCCCTCCATTTGGCACTCCTTCGCAATATTTATCGATCCAAACTCGAAAATAATTAGCCCCAATTAACGGACTGGCTGCTGTCAATGGTAACTGGGCCTCCCAATAAAATGTCTTGGCTTTTCGTTCCTAATTGCTGACCTCCTTTCCAAGCAGCTGCGCGCTCCATTCAGTGGAGAGAGAGGAGAGTGGAGAGCGGCGTTCTGAGCCAAAGGGCCTCCGGAGTCGCACGTGTGGTTCGGGCGGAGGAGAGGCGGGAGGTTATGGGACACTGGGAGAAAGGAGGTTGGAGGTTGGGCTGGGTAAAGGTGGGGGTGTTATGGTTAGGGTGAAGAAAGTCTGGGAATAAAAAGGATTTGGGGTAGAAGGAGAGGTGGATCGAGCCCCTGCCTGAGGACACAGCGCCTCTCACAGGAAGGCTGGGTTGCTACAAGCAGCGCCACACCACGTTCTCAGCAACGCCGTCCAACCGAGGTTGAAAAAGTTCGCTTCGACGGAAAGGTGTAGCCATAGAGTCCATACAAGGCATCGCGCAGTTCTGACTGCGCGATCTGACTCAATGGAAAGTTACAATTAAGGTGTGAAGGTTAAAAGGTGTGATTTTAAAATAACTGATGGAAAAACACAGATATGGTCAACGACTGGACAAGGCGGAGTCACATGGCAAGACACAAGGCAGTCTTAATTCATGAGCATACACTGAAGAACGTTTTAACTGAATTCTTTTTGTCAAAAAAACATTAACAGATTTTAAAAGTCATCAAAATAATAAAGTTTATAACAATTAGAGGTTCTCAATACAGCAATACTTCGCCTTACGTCTTTTTCAACGTTATGTGGCTTCTAAAAATTCTAAAATAATAAAATTCTATAAAAATCATTTTATTCAAATGTACACTGTTTAAAAGCAAGCACATGAAGTGCAAATAACCAAAAACAAGCCTAATATAACATAAAATGAAATGTTTAATACGTTGTGTAATATGATCTAGCAATGTCAATAGCAATATAACAAAAATATAAAAAAATATTTCAAGCTTTGTGCGGCAAGCGTAGCAGCGCACGTGATACGATATGTTAGCAGAGGTGGTCAGTAAGTATATTTACTTGAGTATTGTACTTCAGTACACTTTTTGAGTATCTGTACTTCACTTGAGTAGTATTTTTGGCAACTTATAACTTTCACTTCCCTACATTTCTATCAAGGTTATATTAAACCAAGTTCAGACAGTTCTGCTGTTTTCTTTAGTATTATTTAAAACATTGATGCTGTTGGAAAGTCGTGAAGCTAGAGGTGTAGAGCTGGGTTTTAAGCAGGTTAGAATGTTGGTCATAAGTTCTGAGCAGGCTGCATTTACAGCTTTTGCACTGTCCTCCTGATTAACATACACATATATTTGTGCACACACTGCCAGAGCTGTGTCAGAACACTACCATGCTGTTTTGGGGGTGTGTAGTCTTACAATGAATTCATAAAATAAACTAATGCCTGGTTTTCTTTGTCAGTCCTGGTTGTGTTTCATTTTGTAACATTCTACCAGTTCCTTATTCTACAGCATCTACAAGCTAGTCAGAGGCATTAGGTGTTGTAAGTGTTGTGGTAATAATGCAACAATGTGGTGAAAGACGAGAATTATTATTATTATTATTTTTTTTAAACACGTACTTCAGTACTTTAACTTAAGTAAAACTTTGACTGTAAGACTTTCATTTGTATTGAAGTAACATTTGACTAGTGTTATCTGTACTTTCACTTACGTAAGTAATGAAGTTAGCTACTTTGGCCACCTCTGTATGTTAGGACGCTGCTGGGATGTACCAATCTCTCACCTTGCGAGACTATTACCAGCGATCGGAACGCACCTGCATCATAAGTCGGGGTCGACCTGTATATATTTTTATATTTTTCCAAAAAGTATGAAAAAGGTACCATTATAGAATGACATGTTATTATGTGATGGTGCTATTAAAGACGTTTTGGTATGTTTATACGGGATCTAGGTCGCCTTTCTCAGTTTTTCAGTTGTTGTTCTAGAAACAATTAACGACTTATGGTGAGGTACTACTGTATCGGTTTTCAAAAAGGTTATTTTTGATTTACTGCCCAGCCCTGATTAAAGTGTAAGAGAAAGAGTGAGAGAATTAGAAGGCTCCGGAAAAATGAAAATCAGGGACATCAGCAAGCAAATGTCAAGAGAGACAGCGATGAAGAAGAGTCATTCTCCTCTCCAGGGTCCATTTTCGTATAATTAAGTCAAATGCCAAAAAAAGGGGAGGGCTACATCAAAAGAAAAATATCAAGTGGAGTATGCTATTGTTCGTACTGTAAAGGCAGAATAAAAGCTCTATGCACATTGGAGGAGTGGGGTCTGCTGCTAAGTCGTACACCGTTAAACCCGGCCTGAAGATCAAAGCCGGACGTAATGACCGCGGCCTCCTCAAGCGCCGCTCAGAACTCTGATCGCGCCGCTAACGCCGAGCTAGATGAGAATCAGTGCAAGTTTTTAAAGGGGAATGAAATGCTCTGATGCATTTTTCTGAGGTGTTCAGTACCAATCACGTCTTGTCTGAGACTGGAAACAATAATAATTTGTGTTACTTTCACATTTGTGACTCTGCATGGCATAACCAGACGCAAATTTTCAAAATTGAGTTATCATGTTATCATATGTATATCATGAAAGGGCATAAATCAACCTTCAAAACAATACCTATATCGAATGAATCGGACGATAAAATGACTGAGATATCAACATTCAAAGGAGTCGGGTTTCTCCTGTCACGCCAAGTGAGAAACGGAGAAATCTGCCTTTGAAGTTGACTATCGCCGTAGCGCTCACAGACGCTTGGTGCGGTCGTGGCTATGTTTGTATTTACGGTAGCCTACGCTGCATTCACAGCCACACGGATAGCCTACCTGCGTTAGGTTAACTGAACTCGGGAGACGGAGATGGATTCCGGAGAAATATCTTCACGCTAGTCAACGAGTGGATTTACCGTAAATATTGAAGTAGAGCGGCCAAAACAGAAACTTTTAACATTCTACTGGAATTGAATTCCTCACCTCAAGAAAGTCACCTTTTTAGGATGGAAAGGGTAAGTTTTTCAGCAAAATTTATTCACAACAGTACAGTATAGACCTTCCACTGTTTCAAAGAAAAAATCCAAAATTTTACCCCACGCAACTTAAACGGTCGTTTTTCTCGGCAACCTCCATTTGCGACAAGCGACTGGTTTTGCCGTGCAGAGTCACATTTAAAAATGTCGATATGATGCATTTTCTCTTTCCACTACCGAAAACGAACTGCAGGAAAACCTCATAGCATTTGATATAGGTGTGTACATTTAGCTAGGGCTTGGCAATATGACCACAAATCAATATTATGATTATCTGCACAATTTGTTCTCGATGCAGAATTATTTTTGGGATGAGGTTGTTTATTTTTTGCTTGCATAGTTCACTGATAAGTCTGTACTGTAAATATTAAAACTAAAGAATATATAATATAAAAATTAAAGAATTTTGGGGGGATATATGAAAGAGTGCATATCCTGGCATTTTTTTTAAATAACTGACAGAAAGTCCAACATTTGAGCTCTTTCTTCATCTCAATCCCCGTTCGCCTCCCTCGTAACTGCTGTGCTCCAAACCCAGCAAGAGTTTAAGTGAAGGATCAAACCGGGGCTTTCATGCTGCTTTAAATCTGTACTTTGTGATAAACATGTTTTCATCTCCGGCAAGACAACCAAGGACATTTGTTTTTCCTTTTCCAGCTACTTTCGCGAGAAATAGAGTTAATGCAGAAACTATTAAAGCAGTTTCAAAACGTGGTGAATTAGAAAATACAGCGCAGAACATTCACTTTGTTTCTGACAGAGATCCTTATGGTTATCGGCCCCGGACCAGAGCGTGCGACCTGCGTTACTCCTCGGACAAAATGCGTTTTCATGTATGGGACTCCCCGGCCTCACTAAAAGCCTCCAGTTACACCTTTAATTACCTTTTAAGACTATTAATACTTGTGGCTTGGCGGGTTGGCGAGCCAATTACGCCACGGTGACGGCTATCAGCTTCTAGCACGTCCCTGCTTGTGTGAGTCACCTAAACGGGTGATAATTAATCTCCCATCTACAGGCTTCTGTGTGCTAAAAAAGCAGTCAGGTGCAAAGCTCCTTTCCTACTCAACAGCCCGAGGCGCAGCAGGCCACTGATTGGTCAATGGGGATTTAGGCTTACGCCTCCTGATTGGTTGCTTCGTTAAATCTTATGAGGATTTTATCTTTTTTTTTTTTTTACAAGGAGGACAGATATCCTGGGAATGATATGTTGGCGTTCAGAGGATTCATTAATCTGAAAACTGGCCAACGAAATCCTCTGTTCCCTTTCCCCTCGCTGTGGGAGGTTTTGGTCAAGTATTACAGGCTGCGTACCCACCGTACCATCTTAAGACTGGCACTGACGCCATATCCACATGAAATCTGGATATAAAGTTTAAGCAGATGTTAAGTTTTAACGTCTTAACTGTGATACAGCAGATGGCGTTTAATAACGCAAGACTTCGGGAGAATGACTCAGTTTCGGGTTGTAAAGAGGAAACCAAAGTGCCAAAAATGGGCTAAAGACTGGAGATCTGGAATTGGTGAAAAGTCAACGGAGAACACAAACATCGGTTAGACAGGCACTCAGACGGAAGTTAGCAAACAGCAACTTTTCAGCGAGGCGGGTGTCCTCACTGCAGTGCACACCGAGTAACTTCCCGCCACACCGTTATTGCTCGAATCAATGCCCAGCTGTAACCTGGTGAAATCAGACAAATGGGAACTCAGCTTGCCTTTCTTCCGGTGGCCTGCCTGAGTCTGCCCACCATGCCACACTGCACCGCGCTAAACTCAGATGCTAAACCACAACCTCAATGCTCGCTTTTTACACTGTTAGGGATTAGCTAACTTAGCTAAGATAGTGACGCTACTAATATACCTACTATTTATTCACTAGCTTTCAGTAGGGAAGACGCTTTTAGCTTTTCTTGTAACTTTTTTTTTACAAATGGCAAACCACTACATTGTTACAAAAGGAACAGAATCCCGTTATTACTCTCTCCTTACAAACTATTTTTTAAGGTGTTTCTGATTGGCAATGAATTTGTCAGAAGTGGAATCTGATAAGCTACTGTTTCCATGTGTCACTTCCTCATTGTATCAGAGTACGCTCTTGGCAACTGTGAGATGGAGTCGGAGAATGGAGTCAATGTCAGCGAAGATGTAAGAAAGAATCTGTGGCCGTGAAATAGCTTGGATGTAGTTAGCTACTTTTTCTTCGTAGCTTGTAGTGTTGCTAACTACTGTGTTAAACCTGAAGCTTTTCTGCATTTTAGCTATTTTTAATTAGTTACTATTTGTATTTGTACTTTGTAAATGCGGGGCGGAGGTCTGACCTAGTGGTCTAAAGAACGGAATCCCTATGTTGATGATCATTTGGGATGATTTGGAGTTTGAATCCCAGGAACCACTTTTGGGCCCCTAATCAAAGCCTACAATCCCAAGACTGTCCCCGTAATTAGGAGATGGAAGGCGCTCTGGATAAGAGCATCTGCTGAATGCCATGAATGTAAATGTAAATGAATTCACTCAGTAACCTACTTCAATACTTTCAAAATCCTACTTCGCTACTGGGTAACCTACAAATGAGCAAATGGATCACATCATCGTATGGTTCCCAGCTACAGTTTCTCCAAACCTTTTCTCCGCATTTGTGTAGATGAGCAGCATTTTACAGCTGTTTGTGTTAGGGCTGGATGATATCACCTCAGTCAATATTACAACTTTGTTTTGGTGTGTATTTGATGTGTTTTTGTCCTCATAGACAACAGTACAGTACAGTTCAGGGTGAATCAGGTCTCAGGGTAAATCCAAGTCCGGAACGTTGTGCCTCCTTACGTGTTTGCTCCGAGTCCAAATCCCGACTGTAGTTTCGCAAAGACCGGCATCATCTGAACTTTGAACATGTGACTTCCTGTATTTAAGTACCTTTGTTTCAAGACCACACTGCAAAGTACTGTTTATGGCTTGTCCCTTCTCTACCGAGCGCTTTTTTGGTTTGCTCTCCCAATTTTCATCTCTGCCTGTTTTCTGACTTTGATATTCGTTTGCTGTTTTTGCACTTCATCAATTGTGGGACCTTTTGGACTTTGCTTGTGTTTGGACTTGATATTGTGCATTATGGTATAAAATGGTTTTAATTTTATCTGCTCTGAGTCTGGGTTGTATTCTGATAATCACAATATGGAAGACAAAAGGCTTGAACTGTAAATACGCTTATGCATGTAAGATATTTTTTATTCTGTAATGAAATTTAATCTTGGTGATTTTAAAATAACACGGAAACACACAGATGTAGTCGCATGTGGACTGGATGGGCAGAGTGCAACTCAACACTCTAGTGTCAATCAGTCTGGGATTCAAGTAGAGCAGGGTTAGAAAAGAAGTGGATAATGAAACGCCAATTCTTAAAAATATCATTGCAACATATTAGAACAATGACTTTGAACAATAGCACTTCCACATCATGTAAAACAATTAATGATTAAATGAAATTATTACTGAGGATGAATGATTTTACTCATGAGCTGTGATGAGGTAATGCCCTAAAGTAATATTTAAAGTATTTAATATTTCTTTTCATCCCCTTTTGACTGAAGGCCTGCTTTCGAAAGAGCATTTGACATCACTAGATAAATAGTAACTAATATTCATTTTTTAACATCCATAGTTTTATTCCTTCTACTTCCTGCAAGGACACACTCAAAAGAAAGCACGCACACACACTCTCACAAGCTCTCTTGCTCACTCCTAACAGGTCTCTGTGCCACTCCAAGATGGCAGCTCCCCGGGTGCGTTATTGATGGTGTTCAGAGCTACGAAAGACCACTTATGTTCCTTTTTTCCATCTGCCACCATGCTGGTCTCAACTCTGTGTACAGTACAGACAGAAAATACAAACAGGGACGAACACAAAACGTAAAAAAAATGTCTGTACTCACATGTGTTAGAGTCCACACCATGTTGAGCTTCTCATCTGTCAAAAACATCAAAGAGACTGTTAGAAAAGCTGCAATACTAACTTTTAGCTGCAATATGAATATCAACTCGGTTAAAAATGAATTATTCGCATAGAAATATCAGTGTGAAGCACCAAGGTGTCACTGGCATTCCAACAATTGGGAATCAGCTCTCATATATGAACGGCCACCATAGTGATGTCATGGCTATGAGGCGAAAAATGAAAAATAATACGAAGCAACAAAAGATGACTGGCTGCATGTGAGACCTAACATGATTTTTTAAAGAGAAAATTTCTTAAAGTCTTACACACCACACGCATGTATATAGGACAGTTAGAGCAAATACATTATTAAGACTAACGAGTAAGTGACAGATGTGGTACCTTTCACACCTTCATTGGCATTGCCTGTAAATGTTACTGGGTGTTTAATTACTTAATAAAATCTTTCTGAAGATTTAATATTTAACATCGTTAGCCATTTTAACCAGGTCTTAATAAGAGTACGGGTTTTAGAAGGCAAATACAGATTGTAAAAATGGAAGGCAATATAAAAGTCATAACAGTGCTGCTCAATTCCAACTACATTTTTTTAGTTGTTAGTCCCTAACTGGGTCCTTAAATGCTGTGAAATGTAAGAATATGGAATCATACCGACAGCTGCATGGGGCTGGGCAATTAATCAAAGCCAACATTCAGAACCTCTAATCAACGTAATCTTGTCCATGTTGGATATTTCAAATATTTTTGAAATTTTGTTAATACGTTCCCAAGTGTAGCGTCCCCTGAAAAACATACTACTGCTTATAACGTCATGTGACTCCAGTCTGCGTCCGTCCAGTCTGCAAAGGAGCTCCTTTGTCTGCAGTTAGTGCAGAACTCTGCAGCGAGAATCCTGACTCGCACTAATAGGAGCACTCACATATCCCCTATTTTAAAACAACTTCATTGGCTGCCTGTGTCTTTTAGATATAAGTTTAAGATTCTGGTTCTGGTTTTTAGAGCCCTACATGGACAGGCTCCGTCTTATATTAGCGATTTGATCCACCCCTACACCTCTGCGCGTGCTTTGAGGTGTG
The DNA here is from genome assembly GCA_032718565.1 of Distichodus sexfasciatus. Taxonomy (NCBI): domain Eukaryota; kingdom Metazoa; phylum Chordata; class Actinopteri; order Characiformes; family Distichodontidae; genus Distichodus; species Distichodus sexfasciatus. Next base: position 288,930 of record JAVGVS010000005.1, read on the forward strand.
TGGATCAAAATTTGTTGAAAGTTCCTCGTACTTATTTTCGCACTAGAGGTGATCGATCTTTCCAGGCTGTAGCTCCTAGGCTTTGGAATGATCTTCCCTCCTCTTTGCGCTTAATGGAATCTGTCGACAATTTTAAGAGCGAACTAAAGACTCATTTATTTGTTCAGGCGTTCAAATAGTTGTTTATGGGCAGTTATGATTTCTGTGTGGTCTTGGCCTTTTATGTTATGTATTATTCTCTTTTATTACTCATTTTACTATGTTGTGAAGCACTTTGTGGCTTTTGCCTGTGAAAGGTGCTATATAAATAAAGATTACTTACTTACTTACTTATGTCTGTATGTGTTTCTGTGAATTATTGGAAATCACAAAGATAAGATAAAAATCCCAGCTTTAATAGTGGAAAATATTTCCATTACAAACCTTGTCAGTAATGAAGGCCAAAAATAAAAATAACAACTCATTAATCAACAGTGATCAATAGTATTCTACAGTTTATTAATCGTGATATTGATTAGAGTTCACATCGCCCAGCCCTACATCTTCATGTGTAAATAATAATATAGATAAACCCTAATATGTTTATATCATATTTATTCTCACTACTACACACTTGTAATACATACTGCAGATAACTTGTTGCTATGGTAGGTCTGTCTATCAGTCTCCCTCAACCCTACTGACCACTGGTCAGCTTCTGCCCAAAGGAGCCCAGTGGAGCTGCTATTATTTAGGTTTTGGCTCATTCTCAACACAGCAGTGACCCTGACATGGTGGAGACACAGTTGTGTGAGTTGAGGTGCTACGAGTGTATGAGCCACCGCAACTCTGCTGGACTTTATATAGACATCAGTATCACAGCTAGGTTGAGAGGGTCATCGAGACCGGAAATATCCAGACAAGAAGTTTCCTGTGCTTAAAATCTGACCACTGATAAAGGGCAAGTGGATGGATTGGTGATTGTAACTGGACAGAAACCATGTGGAATTACAACACTGTGCACAAATCTTGAACCACAACTCATTTCCTCAAATTTTGCTCCCAAAGAGCGATAGTTTCTTTTTTGTTTTTAATGCGGTCATGAGGATTATTATCCTACCACAATGAAATGTGACCTCTGTATTTGACCCGTTCATGAAGAAGCAGTGGGCAGATGACAAAGGCAGTGCCTGGGGAGCAGTACCTTGCTGATGAGTACCTTAGTGGTAACTTTACCGGTCCTGGATTTGATCCTATGACCTTCTGATCATGGGGCGGAATCCTACCGTTACGCGAGCAACTGCCACATGAGGAACAGTATTTACATGTTTGCACAAGTTGCAATAAGTCACTCTCATTTTCCTTGCTTAAAAAACCAAGGCTGGCTTGAAACTTTTGCACAATGCTTTACAAAGTTGAAATCTTTATGGCTTGCAATTAAAATGTGAACTTTCTGCCCCTTGAACTTACTAATGTTCTGGAAATATTTAAGCCACAATCAGACGTTTAACGAAGAGAATATAATAAAAGAGAAACATCTTTCGGGTGCTGTAACTTCTTTTTAAAAATGCATTTTTTAAATTGTTTTAGAATAAACCCCGCTAAAATACAAATGTCACAGCACAATTGAAGAAATCAAGCAAAGAAACTGGCTCCTTTCCAGCGAAGTCTGTAGTATAAAAAGGCAGAAAATCACCCTTTAACATCTGAAGAGGCAAAGTGGCATTGGGCTCCATCACCAGCCTGAAATCTCTCTCGGAATAAGCCTGACTTTGAATGAGAAGAGGGGGGGAAAGAGGGCGAGAAAGCTCTCAAAATAAGAGTGTAGATTCTGAAGTGAATAATACAGCGAGAGGGAGAGAGAGAGAGGGAGAGAGAGAGGCGACTAGAAAGACGAGTGTGACGTAAATGCCAGCTTTGAAGGACAGGTTTCGAGGGCGCTCTCCCTCCCTCTTGGCGTCTAAAGGGAGACATGCAAATCACATGTGCAGAGTCAGGAAGGTCAGCCTGCGCATATCCAATGATTCCTGGGAAGGAAACTCGAATATCCGGCTAAGAAAAGGAGCGTCGCTCAGACATGACACTTCGGCGGGAAGAACTGAATATCCGTGTTAAAATTAGACGTCGTCCTTTGACACTGCCTCACGCGTGCGTAACGACGTCGCGCGCCTCCGAAAGGAGACGTAGACTCGGAAGAGGGAAGAGATTGGCGTTCTCGACACGCCGGACACAAATCACATTTGATCGGAGGGTGGGGGGCGGCGGGGGGTGACTAAGAGTGAGCTTTTTATTTTTTCTTCTTCTTTTTTCCCCCTCCTCTCAAGCTTTGAGGAGATGTCTCCAGATCGCGTTAAGCCCCCGGTTTTATTCCACAGCACGGAGCCGTCCACTAAGGAAATTGGCCCCGAAAGTCAATTCAAGCCACGAGAGATTGCGAAATGTCTTCCATCTGGAATAATTGAATTTGGGGCTTAGGTGATTAGGCCTGCCTTTTTTAAACACCCTCGCCGAGGTTTTAAGTGCCCGCCTGTGCCCACCCTCCCCCCACCTTTCCTTCAAATCTATTCACCACAAGGCTGGCAGGAGTTCTGTCGGCCTTCTTCCCGGGCATGAAAGCTCCGGACTGGTGGACTGGGTGTTGTGAGGTTTCGGGGGGTCCAGGGTCACTCGTGAGTCAGAATTAACACAGAAAGGAGCAGGCGAAAAGGGGAAAGTCCACGTCCCAATTTATTTATTTACTCATTTTTTAATAGAGGCTCTTTAAAAAATATTTAACGTAACACCGGCTCTCCATTCATCACGCCCGGCACAGAATTAAAGCTGGCATATCGCGCGCCTCTCTTTGTTATCGGCGTGCTGTCCAAAGAGAATGGAGACATTTAAAAACGTAAAGGTCAACAATAAATCAGCATCTCCAACACCGCCCCGAGGTGCGATCGGAAACGGCTCGGCACCGCAGCTAAGAGGGAAGCGTCCGGCTGCGTGGGCCGAGGCGGGGGTTGGAGGGGGGTGGGAGGTTTTCGGGGGGAGTGGACAGGCTTATCGGCATAGACACACCTCACTCCCGTTTGAAGCCGAGCGGGTTAGATATACTTATAGGCCTCTCAGAGCGACTAGCTGTGATGAAAAGCGGCGGCGGCGAAGCGCAACACGAAAAAAGACCCACGTCGGGCTTTAAAAAACGATCCGCCCATCGCTTATCGGCCTGCCGGTCGCAACCAGCCCGCGTCGGGCACAAATGGAGGATGAAATAAACTAATACCGGGCAGAGAATAAATAGATAACCCCCCTCTTCCGCCCCACCCCTCCCCACCTTTAAAAAAAAACAGCTTCAAGTGTAAATGATATTTTCTAGAGTAAACTTCAGCTTTTCTTTAAAGCACACCACAGCAGCAAGTTTCAATAATGGCCCCCTAAATACTGCGCTGGGCATTCCGGAGGTAATTCGCTGTAAAAAAAAACAAAAATGGCATCCAGCGTTGTAATTGCCCCCAACAACATTATCTAAGCCTTTTGTATGGCTTTATAAAGACTGTATATCAACCCAAAAGCTTCGGTAAGGGGCCTAAATTGGGCTAATTAAGAAATAATTAGCTGAGAATGTTTAGGTGGCTAAAAGTTCCGCTCTCATAAAATGTGCACTCAGATATACTAGAGGTGTGAACCTTCACTGGTCTCACGATTCAATTTGATTACGACTATCAGGTCAACGATTCGATTTGACATGATATCTCGATGCATCACAATGTTTGGATGATCACAGATTGGGCGGTCGTAGTTACTACAGGGATGTTCTTTCTAACTAGAATTTTTATGCCACAGCCATAAAATCACCAAGCAATGTTATAAACACATAAGGAGTGTGTGCTTAATATATATTTTTTTTCTATTACTTTTAGATATCTGCAATGAATTCATTATTGATAAGGATGCCCAAATCATCTGGAAATGTTTGAAAAATGAAATAATAATGCGATTTCAATATTAAAACTGGATTGCATGTCACGGACCATGTTATATCATTTGTAACATTAAAACCAAACACCAAAACACGTCTTTTTATCCATACTCATTTCCAGCACTAAAGTAGAAAAAAATCAAATGCGTCATTTTTTGATTTACATTTTGTGCTCAATTAAAAAACACACAAAAAAAATGGGGATGTGCCGATCGATCAGCCAGCGATCGGAATCGGCTGGTTTTTGGCCTGATAGGCGATCGGGCGATCACGCACACGTATTGCCGATTTCAAACCGATTACTTGCAGCACAGTCACGCACACATTCAGGCACATGTACGCTCAACGGGGGCGTTTCTCATTCACTTTGAATGGGGTGACATCGTGCAGCGACGAAATGAATTTTGGGTGCGTGAGTGTGGCATCACATCAATGTCAAAACTAGAGCGCGCAAAATCGCTTGCCGCAAAAAATTCGCGGTCGTAAATTTCAAAGCCGCGCGCGCAAATGTGAAACTCGAGAGCACAAAATTAAGAATCGAGTGCGCGGTTGTGATAATATTGCGCACAAACTGTATTTTTCCTCTCTCAAATGTCTTTTTTCCTCTCGATGTGTTAAATGTCCTCGCGGTTTGAAAGGGGCGGGTTTTGGAGTTTGGGGGCGGGGTTTTGGTAGTTTGGGGGCGGGGTTTTGGCACCTTCTGCCTGCGAATCCTATTGGCCGATGGCTCCTGGTCTTGTGATTGACTGCACACTACAGACAGTTTTTACAGAAAAACCAAAGATGACGTAGAAAGAGGAACGGCGACAGGTAGATTAAACACAAGTTATAGTTTATCAACCTTATAATTATAATTTAATAGTTAGGTCTTACACGTTTAATAAGCACGCAATCAATGGCTCCCCTTGCCCACTTGTCTGTCCCCAATTCAACATAAACACAGATGCACAAGTCAGTCACAAGATGATCACTAGATGATCAGCCGTTTTCCATAGTTGAGGATACAGGCTTCAGAAACCTGACAAATCACCTCTGCCCAAAATACACAGTGCCAAGTAGGCGTTACTTTTCGGACGTCAAGTTACCGGAGTTGTTACATTTTACATTTTACGAGTTACATTATATTTATTTAAATTTGTAAAGAAAATTTGTTATGAAAATAAAGCATTATATTAAAGAAAATTAGGGTTTTTGTTTGTATTTGCTGTAGAGCTGCCACTATTATATGTCCCTATTATAAAAGTAACTAGTAAACAGGGAAAGTAAGTGCCGCGTTACATTAAAAAAGCTGAAACCCATTTTTTTGTGTCGATGTCGTCGACTACTCACAGCAGCTCTAATTTTCTGTTATCTGGGAAAAAAATCGGTATCAGAAAAATCGGTATCAGCCAATCACACTTACAAAAAAATCTGTAATCGGAATCGGGCAAGAAAATTGCAATCGGTGCATCCCTAATAAAAACCAAGCACTCAAAATATATGGATAACCCTCTTAGTGCCAAAGAATAAAACGAAGCTGTCCATTCTTATCAGCAAAACAGGCACTCAAAAAGAAAGAAAATTTGGACAAAACCACACATATTGTATCTTGTGGGGTGACCCAAAAGTGACCAATGGAAAAAGAAGACTGTATGGAAGTCTCACATGAAAAAGTCTAACCATCTTACTGCCAAAGATCAAAATGGAAATCAAAAAAATTTCTCTCTATATATAAAAAATGGCCTCATTTGGAAACAAATATTGAAAAAGAACTGAACTGAAATGCAAACAAAACCCTGTTTTTGGCTTATGGTTTTAATGAGAAAAACTGACAGGGATTTAAATAAGTCCTGAAACTCATTTCATACCTCGCCACAAAACTGGCTGTTCAGGCAGGCCGTCGCAGGGCCAAAATGTTGCCGCCACTCAGACATTAAAAGTCTCCAAACGTGGCCGTTTCCCGGCGTTTGCTGGCGACACAGCCTGCGACTGCTGTGTGATTTTTCTCTCCTTTGCACTGTTCCCCACTTTATTGCATGCTGGCTTTGTCAGAACAGGCTCCTCTGACATTTCACCGGCGTGTAAAAGCTCTCATCGTGCGTCCCGCACAATGGGCCAGGTTTCCTTTCCCCCTTAAAAACAGAATGGAAATGAAAGGGCCCTTCGCTGCGGAGCCGGGCCGTGCCGGGAAGCGCCAGGAGACCCGGGGGCAGAGAGGACAGCATTAGTGTGCGGCATTCATCTCCTTCGATAAACATCCCTCCCTGTTTTTTTATGAAGCGGACAGATCCAGGGTGAGGAGGATAATGAAGAGAAGAGCGACAGACATATTCTCTGAGGTTAACCTGACTTCACTTGTTATCGACTGGCAGGAAGGACAGATGTGTTTTGTTGATGGCGATGGAGGGAAAAGTAACTACCAATAAAGGGACGGGATTTGGAGTAACCCACCCGGACTTTCCCTCCGGGGGTCTCCTGGTGAGGAATAAAAAATTGAAGGAGAAAGAAGTAGGAGGAAAAAAAGAAATGTCTGGAGAATCAGCTTGTTATTGCTTATATCGGGGAGAGAAGCGAGGTGTGACTTAGGTATGAAAAACACTTTTCAGCAAAAACAGCAGTCACAATGCAGTGGAGACCAATCCTCTGAAAAGAAACATGATTCAATAATAATAAGAAGAATAAGAAGAGCCGCAATAATAATCATAATAACAGTAATTGTTTCACCCATTTTGTGTGTATGAATGTGTGAATACTTAGATTTAATGTTTTGTAGCTGTTTGCAATAGAAAGTAGAAAAGTTTCTGGAACCTTCCCTAACTTTCCATGTACAGTGTTACGTAATAGCGTTACATTACCGCAACACACGTTAAATGTACTAGTATGTAACAGCAATACGTAATCTGAGGTATATATATATATATATATATTATATATATATATATATATATATATATATATATATATATGATGGGGCAATCAGTTTCACATTAAATGTGATGGCGCTGACAGCTCAGGAGCGTTACAGTTTTTTGACCGTCACGTAACGCCACGTAAAGTATCTTTGTAGTCTTAGGGATTTATCTTTTGCTTGTAAAACTTTAACTGTGGTAAAAGAAAAGATTTAATGAAAGGCAATTCAACACTCAAGACTTTTGGATACGTGTCGCGCACAAAGACAACTCAAGAGTTCTCAGCAAATGAGATTTGCCTCAATAATAATAATAATAATAATAATAATAATAATAATAATAATAATAATAATAATAAAATATATTAGCAAGTGGCACCGAGTGGGGTCCAAGCCAAAGTTGCAAAAAGCAGCACAAAAGTGAATCAGACTGCATATGTTTATTTAGCATTTTTAGTAACGCTTAATAGCTATAAAGCACACCATCCCTACTTACTGACCAAGTTCTAGCTTTCTTAAACTTATGTCTTCTAGTCTTAGAAAGACTCAAGGCTCTTTTTTTACGAGTGTCGTTGCATAAAGAAAAAACTCCAAGAGTTCTCAGGGCAAGGAGAGTGAGCTGCTCACAATAATAATAATAATAATAATAATAATAATAATAATAATAATAATAATAATAATAATATATTATAAGTGGCACTGGAGTGGGGGTCCAAGCAAAAGAAGCAGCACAAAAGTGAATCAGACTGCATATGTTTATTTAGCATTTTTAGTACGCTTTTCATTAGCTATAACGCACACCATCCCTACTTACTGACCAAGTTCTAGCTTTCTAAACTTATGTCTTTCAGTCTTAGAAAGACTCAAGACTCTTTTTTGGATGAGTGTCGCGTACAAAGACAACTCAAGAGTTCTCAGCAAGTGAGACGGCGTGCGCTGCTCTCACATTAAGTAAAACAAAAAACTTGCTATCAAGAAAGAAAACGGAAGACACCAGCGAAGTTCAAGAAATCCGAAAACTTACGGAGGCATCCTGCGAGGCTGTGCCAAGCGCCCCCCGAAGAGATCCAAGAATCATGTCCGGAAGAGTCCTAAAGTGCCAGGTCGCGAAAGTTCTCTTCTTTATGCTAGATATTGGCCAGCTTGTCAACGGCAAATCCAAGAAAAAGCCAAAGTAAGCAAACTTAAGGCTTAAGAGGAACGATTCTGCACACTAAGAAACGCTTTTCACAAGCAGTGAATTAGTTGAAAGAGCGCTGTGTAACGTTACAGGAAACCTCACAGGCAGTGTGTTGAGACTCAAGGCCGCAACGAAATGGAAGCAGAGACGTGGATGCGCCTTTGTAGACTAGAAGAGGGCGCCAGACCAAGAAAAGGCATTTGATGAGACAAGGTTAACCTCACAATTCTGGATTTTTTCAGAATTTGACTTAACTACACTCCTAACTTCTGGAGAATTCTGAGAAAAAGTCAGAATTGTGAGAAAAAAGTCAGAATTGTGAGATTAAAGTCAGAATTGTGAGATTAAAGTCAGAATTCTGAGTTTATTCTCAGAATAAGGTTATGACCGGGTGGGAAGTAAATAAATTACAAATACCACGCTACTGTAATTAAGTAGATTTTTTTGGGTACTTGTACTTTATGAGTAGTTTTCAAGTGTGTAATTTTACTCGCATTTCTGAGTACAATTTACACCATGTAATCTACTTCGCTACTTAGAAAGTCAGTCGCTACTGAGTACACCCACAATTTGAATTAATATTCAAACCTTTCATCTGCATCTTTGCAGCCAATAAGGTTGTGCAATCGCGACTGCCGCCTAATGAATCTAGACGAGGCAAAGAATAAACCTGTGTTGCAGTTGCAGGCACAGGTGTCTCGAGATACTACAGTGGAGTACAAACTACTTATAGACTGAAGATTTGGAGAGAAAGACAAATGGAGATGAAGACAACACTGTAAATCGTGAAAATGATGGAGAAAAGACGAGGATTCCAGTGCCTGCTGCCTGTTGTTCGCAGTGTATTGGGAAACTGTTCTATGCATGTTCAAAATCATTTTTGTCATTGTTTTAACAAACAAAATTCCTGCTTTATATCTACATTTATTTACAAAACAAATTGCCTTTCTATACCTCGTTCATCTGAGAAATGTGCTTTGAACGTAGATATTTTATACTGGTGAATCGAATCGAATGCCTGCTATTGACGACGCAACAAAACATCCATTGATTAAAAAGTAATTAATACTTGAGTAGTTTTTGAGAAGATACTTTGTACTTTTACTTAAGTACTTTTAACACCAGTATATTTATTTGTAATTGAGTACATTTTTAACTAATAACAGTACTTGTACTGAGTACAATTCTTCAGTACTTTTTCCACCTTGGCTATGGTCTTTTTTTTAGTGACCTTAATCCTCTGTCAGTACATCTCTCACAAAGCGAGGAAAAGTAATCTAGATGAATTGATGCAAGATGATCTCAATATTGACATTGTAGAGGAAGCTGCTGGGTTCAAAAGAGGAATTTTTGAAGGAATACACACATCGAAGAGTTGTGGAAGTTGTGGAGTGAAGACGGTATGAGGGTGATCAGGAAGCATACGAAAGATTTATGTTTTTAGAAAAAATGAAAGACAAATGATATATTCTGCTCAAGATTTGTGAAACAAAGACAAGCCACACCATGATTATGGTGGACTTCGCTTTTATCAATTATTAAGTTAAAGCACCTAACGACCCATTGTTTGGGGATATCCAAGACCCTATCCCAGGTAGACAAGAAAGCACAAAGAAATTTGTCTTCGGTGAAAAGGCGAACCTAAGAAGTAGCGCGGTAGTGAACATGTCTGCTGCAGATAAATGCGCCTACAAGGGTCAACTACAGGACAAGAAAACCCATAGTTACAGCCGATAAGTCAGCAACTGCTTTTCGAAGCCCCTGTTTGTATTTTTTAAAAAATCACGCCTTAAACATATGTCGCAAAATTAGGGAACTGTCTTGGAAGGAAAGAATTGAATTCCTGAAAACATGTGGGTTTGTTTTTGCAAGTCTCTGCTAACGGACATTTTTCCAAGGACTGTGTTAACAAAGCCACGCAAGCACAGACTGTTTACTTAAACACTTGGGTCTTCACACAGAACAGGCAAAGACAGAAAATACCAAGGAAAACGCCACCATGGACGACAGGGCACAGAGCAAGGCTGTAATAACACATGCGTTCTTAGCGGCAGGGCCTGAAGGGGAAGAGCATAATGGGGCCGGGAACGAAGTGATACTTCCCATAGTACCTGTCAAAGTAAAACATAAGAATGAGACAAGGGAAGTTGAACTTATGCCTTCTTAGATACAGGGAGCACTGCGACCTTCTGTGGTGAGGATTTAGCCAAAAGGTTGGGCATCCTGGGCAAAAAGAAAGAGTTCGTTCTTCGCACCATGACACAAGAGCAGAAAGTAGGTTGTTACACTATAAGGGGCTTGATGGTGTGTGTGGTTAGAGAACAAGAGTACATTAGCTTGCCAGATGTGTATACACAACCAGACATGTACAGTACCCGCAACAGCGCTACAACATACCACAGAAAAGGACTGGATAAATGGCCTTATCTGAATCAGGTACCAGTTCCAGAAACAGTACTAGAGTTAGACATTGGCCTTCTCATCGGTTCAAATGTCTGCCAAGCCACAGAACCCTGGGAGGTGATTACTAGTCAGAACAATGGGCCATATGCTGTGAAAACCGTACTGGGTTGCGGTCTACGTAATAGTTAAGAGATAATAAAGAACCGCCAAATAATGCTAATGAACTAAATTCTTATCAATTTTATCTCTGAATCAGACATCGGGAGATGCTAGCAAAATACTACGAGACCGGGATTTCCAGAACGCCGGTGATTAAATACATTTCACAACAAGACAAGCAATTCATGCCAAATTGTGTCGATCGGCATTGCCTTACAAACGGCCATCACTGCATTAAACTGCCCTGAGAAGATGAAGTCAAGATGCCATGCATCCAAATAGTATGAACAAAGACTTGATTCCTTAAAGGGAAAGCTAGATAAAAATCAAGACTTCTATCAGGAATATAAAAAAATTCATGGACAACATTCTAAAGAAAGGTACAACACACACACACACACACACACACACACACAAAATATATTAGCAAGTGGCACCGAGTGGGGTCCAAGCCAAAGTTGCAAAAAGCAGCACAAAAGTGAATCAGACTGCATATGTTTATTTAGTATTTTTAGTACGCTTTTCATTAGCTATAAAGCACACCATCCCTACTTACTGACCAAGTTCTGGCTTTCTAAACTTATGGTTTAGGCTGCATAAATTTATCTAGCAGTTTTAGCGCCCCCTATTGTGCAAATAGCGGTATTGTATCATTTGTGCCTCAGTGAATTAGACTGCATAAATTTATATAGCATTTTTAGTGACCCTAGAGGTCAAAATGTGTTTTCCTTTGCTATAGTGACATTACTATTGTTCGAGATGCACACCATTCCTACTTTCAGCTCTCTGTGACTTACGGTTCAAGCTGCACAATGCATTTGGTAAGAAATAATAATAATAATAATAATAATAATAACAACAACAACAACAATAATAATAATAATAATAAAAGTAGCTGCAACCAAGCTACTTTTGTAATATAGTTGTTAGCTACATGACTGGGTTAATGGTGGTCTAGTGGTCCGCATGTTTGCCTCTGGATCAAGAGGTCATCAGTTCAAATTCTACCTCCAGCACTACCATCACTTGTCCTCTGAGCAAAGCCCTTAGAGAAAATGTAATTAAAATCTACATTCTTATCTATCTCATATTCTTGCTTCTGTCTTCGCCAAGAAGGACTCAAATGCTTTTTGCATTTTTTAAGTAGTTTTGCTACTAATTAATGAATCTGAAACTAATGAAATAAGAAGTTACTAGTATCTCTACTCCCCAACACTAAAAACATCAACAGCAGGCCTTTACTTCTCACATCTCAGCTTAGTTTAAATTAAAATACCCAGTGACTGCTAGCAAACACAGCAGAGAGTAAAGTGGAAATACAAACATGTATTCGGTTCATTCTTTAGACCAAATTTGTAATTTCATTTTTTACCATCCAAATATGTGGAATTACGAAAAAATTGTCACATACAGAAAAAGTTCTATACTTTCAACAGGCAGTGATGATGATATTAAATGGACATTGTGTGTGTGTTGGTGTGTGAGTGTGTGTGTTTAGCCATTGTTTCCCTGTCCATGCATGGCTGTTCCAGTGGTGTATCTGTGTGACAGGCGTGGTTAAGGTCGTTATGTGCGTCTGCGTCGCGCTGCATTCTCTCTCGTCCCAACTCGGTGGTACACCACGCCGCTATTGTCTGCCTCGCGCCCATTCCTAAACCGATTCGGGGGCGAGAGAAGAGGGATTAAGAGGCGCCGGTTTCTCCAACGGACTGCAAATCTGGCTCGGAGAGTTGAGGAAGGACAACGGCCGCAGGCCTACTCAGTGACACTCAACATGGACCAGGGGAAGAAAAGCAGAGATCTTTTTTCTCAGAACATGGAACAGAATAGGACTGGCCGGAGCAACAGGAGGGAGCGCTGCTTCAGCTTCATCTCCGCACTTTCCCCACTACGTTTAAGCACTCAGACCTCCTTAAGTGCGTCATCTGGAGCTCACAGGCTAAATCCATCACAAGGCCATAGCAGGAGTTGAGACATGACAAGTGGCGGTGTGATGGGAGATGACAAGAAGTGATTAGAGAAGACTTGTTTTTAGAGGAAGGAAAAAATGGAAAGAGGAGAAGAAAGAAAAGTAAAGGAAGAAATAAGCAAACAAAGGGGGAAAAAATGGAAAGAAAAATAAAGAAAAGGTAAAGAGGAAAGAAAGAAAGAGAAATTAATTAATGAAAGAAAAATACAGAAAAGACATTATGAAGAAAGAAAGAAAGAAAGAAAGTAAGGAGGGAAGGAAGGAACAAAAGAAGGAAGAAAGAAAAATAAAAAAGAAATAAACAAGAAAGTAATAAAATAAGAAATTTAAAAATGAAGAAAGGAAGGGAGAAGGAAAGAAAACAATGAAAAAAGAAAGAAAAACTAATAAGAAGAAATAAAATTAATTGATAAAAAGAAAAATAAAGAATAAACTAATGAAGAAACAAAGAAAGGAAGGAAGAAAGAAAGAAAAAAGAAGAAAATTAGAAATGAAAAAATAATGAAGAAAGGAAGTAAAAATTAATTAATAAAAAGAAAGAAAGAAAGAAAATAATGAAGAAAGAAACAAATCAAAATAAAAAAGAAAAGTAAGAAAGAAAAAGCAGAATAAAAATAATGAAGAAAGAAAGGAAAAATGAAAAATTAAAATAATAAATGAATGATAAGTAATGAAGTAAGAAAGAAAGTTTTTTTAAAATTAATAAAATGAATGAAAGAAAAAAATAATAATGAAGAAAGAAAAATGAATAATAAGAAAGAAACAAAGAATCAAAGAAACTAAAAAGGGAAGAAAAGATGGACAGGATAGAAGGAAGAAAGGAAGGGATCAAAGGAAGAAAAAAGCAACAGAAAAAGTGTTGCATGGATGGAAGGAAGAAGGAAATGAAAGAAGGAAAGAAATGGAATCATTTTAACGATCCTTTATTACAGTCAGGAATTACGGTCTCTAATAAAATAGTCATTTAAGTTAATATTACAATATTTAACAAACACTCAGATCCCTTATTAAATATTATTTAAGATATTAATAAAAAATATCATCCTCATTATTCAGAGAGAAAACGGCTCCACTGTAACCTGTAAGTACTCCAGTGAGGTAGAACATGGAGCTCCAGCTCTATAAAACCTCCCGTTCACACAGGAACACACAGACATTATGTTCTGTCTCTACAGTAATGGATTAAGTGCTTTATTTGCGTTATTTTCACTGAAATGGAAATAAAAAAAGCTCCAGGATAAGCATTACAGACTACCGGCCAGCACATGGGAAAGAGCCTTGTTCTGGACAGTCTTCCACTCCCAAACTCATCTCCCACCTCAGCTACTAACAGGAGCTATAACACTTTGATAAAGCACTGAATCGTGATGTTTATCAAATAATAATTTGTACAAGTAAATAAACAGTTCAGCATTTTGATGTTTTCAGTCTGAAGACGGCAAGAAATCTTGGGGTCACTCTGGACGATGAATTATCATTCTCTTCGCACATTGGCAAATTTTCTAGAACCTGTAGAGATCTTCTTAACAACATCAGAAGGATCCGTCCCCTCTACACCACCAACGCTACTCTGTTCCTCTTCCAGCCTCTGGTCATCTCTTGGTTTGACTACTGTCACTCTCTACTGGCTGGACATCTTCTAAAGGCAACAAGACCACTTCAGTTGATCCAGAATGCAGCTGCGAGGAATTCTATAATGTTCCTAAATTCTCACATACCACACATCTACTACGGAACATCAAAGGGAATCCGTGACCAAGTCATGACCTTGCCTTGTCTTTTCTTGGACGAAAAGTTTTCATCCTCTTGAAGATGTAAAGAAGTCTTGGTGTCACGATGAATTTTCATTCTCTCTGCACATTGGCAACCTTGGCAGAACCTGTAGCTATCTTTCGTAGAACATCAGAAGGATCTGTCTCCTTCACGCCACTGACGCTACCCAGTTACTCGTCCAGTCTCTGGTCATCTCTAAGTTGGACTAGTGCAACTCTCTATTGACTGAACTTCCTCTGAAGGTACCAAGACCACTTCAGTTGATTCAGAATGCAGATGGGACACTCATCTACAATGTTCCTAAATTCTCACACACCACACCTCTTCTACAGAACCTGCACTAGGTCTCTGTGGCCACACACATACATACATTATTCTCATGCAAAAATGATAACGTCTCACAATCTCACACTTATGTTTCCCCTTTTAAAAGAAGCGTTTCAAGACACCCTAAAGGACCAAGATTTGCTTCGACCAGTCGTTCTGCAACTGGGTGTGTTCTCTATACTGATGTCTGCTGTTGATGTACACCACCAATCCCCCCGATGCCCTGATATGACATGATCACCTCAACCGTAAGATCTTCCACATTTACTTTTCCTGCTCCAGCTTTTATATACATCCAGTCACCAAGACAGGCGCTTCACATAGGAAAATGATAACAGAAATTACCAGGAAGGTACTTTGAGTACTAGTGTCTGTTCCTTTTACACAGTTGGTAGTGTAACGGTTAAGGAGTTAACCCATGATCGGAAGGTTGTTAGTTCAAATCTAGGACTGGTAAAGGTACAAATGAGGTACTTGTGAGCAAGGTACCGTCTCTAAGCACTGCTCCTTAGGTGCTGCTCGTCAGCTGCCCACTGCTCCTTCACGGATGGGTCAAATGCAGGCTTCATATTTTACTGTGGTGCACTGTGTGCTGTAATTGTTCCTTCTGCTGGACATCCGGTCGGACACACATCCAACTCTTTATAAAAACTATAAAGGATTTAACTCCTTCAAAATAATGCTGTTTTGTGTTGCTTTGGCGGTTGTGTCGTGTTACCGAACATTTGTAGAACCGATTGTCAACAGTTTTGCTAATTCAACTGTCACATTGCCCAGGGCAATGCAGGTGACTGGACGCAGGTGACTGAGACCTATACTGGAACCATACTGCAAAACAGTTTTAAAATGTCAGCTCCGGAGCCAGCTACAGTTTGGCAGCTGTTTCATTTGCACTATGAAGGCACCCTTACCACCACCACCCAGTGATTAACTAAATGGAAGTCAGAAGCCCCTGTTCTGGGCCGTAATCACTTCACACAAGTTGTGATGTCCACTGGGTAAAGTGACATTTATTAACATGACCCTCTCTGCATCTCTCAAGCCCTCTCTTTAAAAAAATAGCAAAATGTAATAAATGATTGATCCGAAGAAACATATTGCATTGCCCTCAACTTACCGAGGGTCAGCTTTGACTAATTTAGTAAATTTCATTAAAAAATGGAAAAAGCGTCACCTCACTTGCTTCTCAACACGCATTCAATTGGCAAAAGTACGGTGGAGTTCACTTTTTTATTTCTTTCAGAAAAAAATTAAAGCAGTTACAAAGTCCCTTCCGCGTTTCCAAGGAGATGGAGAAAAGAAGAGAGCACACACTCTGGGATGGAAGGCTGACGGATCGATTTAAGGGTTTGTCTGGCAATGAAATTATAGTGAATGAAATCTAGCTCTAGTGTTCCTGATGCTGTTTTATTTCTAACCTGCTCTGGAAAAGTTGTGCTACCTTTACTATCCCACATTAAGTTTCTTTAATTATGATACTGTTGTGTAAACACATTTGAAATTTCATTTCAACACTTGCTGCTGCTTTAAATTGTGTGAGAAGTACAGGGGTCCTGAGGAGGACAGACAGAGACTGGGAGATGAAGGGAGAGTTCCAACATTGAATCCTCATACGATTGAGGCCTTGAGCACAAATTGCAACAATACTTTAGGAAAGTACACACACCTATCTCATATCATGTCACATTTTTAAATGTGGTACTAAACAGCTAAAAAACGTGTTGTGGCTTTTCATTCGTGTTGTGGCTTTTAATTTGTGTTGTGGTTTTTTCATTCGTGTTGTGGCTTTTTCATTCCTGTTGTGGCTTTTTCATTCGTGTTGTGGCTTTTAATTTGTGTTTTGGTTTTTTCATTCGTGTTGTGGCTTTTTCATTCCTGTTGTGGCTTTTCATTTGTGTTGTGGCTTTTTTTATTTCTGTTTTGGCTTTTCATTTGTGTTGTGGCCTTTTCATTTGTGTTGTGGTTGTATTTCTTTTGTGGCCTTTTCATTTGTGTTGTGGCTTTTCATTTGGGTTGTGGCTTTTCATTTGTGTTGTGGCTTTTTATTTGTGTTGTGGCTTTTTCATTTGGGTTGTGGCTTTTCATTTGTGTTGTGGCTTTTCATTTGGGTTGTGGCTTTTCATTTGGGTTGTGGTTGTATTTGTTTTGTGACTTTTTCATTTGTGTTGTGGCTTTTCATTTGTGTTGTGGTTGTATTTCTGTTGTGGCTTTTCACTGGTATTGTGCCTTTTTAACTTGTGTTGTGGCTTTTCATTTGTGTTTGCAGCTTTTACATTATTGTTGTCTTCTGCATGTGTGTTGTGGATATATAATCAGTTGAGCTGTTTCGGCCACCATACAACCCTTCTTATCCTCAGATAGATTGTAACATCCAAAGTGCAAGTGTTTTTGCTGCTGCTATAGAACATAAAGTCCGGAACGTAACTAATAATCAATGAAAGCTAATGAGAGTCGCATTTTCACCTTTTAATAGCATTCATATTTTCAAATGACCCTCACACCCGACACACACACAGACGCACACATACACACAGAGCACATCACTTAATGTGGCAAACTAATGAAGTGCGCTGATTGACATTTCTGGGCAAACGATGCGCCACACATCACCTGCGACACACTCGCTTATCAAAACCTGCCACAAGAGAAAACGAATAGTTACCCACCACTAATGACTGCTGTTATGCCAACCATTCAGTCATCAAGCCCCAAACTAATCTTTATACCTCCCACATCGATCAACATGGCCCCTCTGAATCATTTTACATCACCAACAGGCAAATGCTGCTCCGGGTTAGAGCTGGAAGATTGACTTAGAAAAGAAAAACGGCTGAGTGCTGTCACCAGTTCATGTGCGGTAAAGAGAAGGAAAAAAGAGAAGAAGCTACATGATATGAATTCGCACAGCACCGACTGCAACTGGTGAATTTGCTGATAACTGTGTGAGGTATCATCAACGAAGGCTTCAACCAAAACTGAAAGCTTTATAAATGTTTTAGGAAAGTTATTTGGCAAGTGGGAAACAACCAATCTGTCTTCCCGTGAACTCTCTGGAGAAATCTTATTTTTGTAAAGCACAAACTCAGAGACAGGACACGGTGGGTAAAAACAGAAAGAGATTGCAGCCTACAAACAAGTCTGGGCATAATCTTCCATTCTCATCCTGTCTTATTGAGTGGAGAGATCAATAGCAACACCAGGCCGTAAAGATGTGAGGTGTTTGATTTAGGAGAGAAGTTTGGAGTCCGTGTTTGTTCTGGCGCCGTCTCCACGTCGGCTCTGTAAACCCTGGAGGAGTGAACTGTGTGGGCAACACGGAATGACCAGAGATGAAGTGAGAGGATGTGTGATGGTTGGAGAAAGTGTGTGTGTATGTGTGTCAGAAGATACCTCTCTGTTCCCATGCACCCAACCTCAAGAACTTTCCAATTACTGTGTAACGTTGTCATCATAATGGCAAGTCTGGTCTCTAGGTATGATTGCTCCCGGCCCTGCACCCGGACTCGCATTAAAAAAAAACCTGGACCTTTGATCCGGGTCGTTTTTTTTTTTTTTCTGGTACACAATAGCAAACTGTTTCTCCCTTGCCTGCCATAACAAAGCTCCACATCGACTTTACAGCTGGTGCAGTATCACGACTCCCAGAAGCCACCCTAAATCAGGGCTGAGAATTGGCCATGAACCCAGACAGATTAATTGCCACTCTGTTTGCCTTTATAGAGAGCACTTTCAAATGTTGTTTCAAGTTCTAATAAAAAAGAGCAGGTTGGGAGGGGGAAGGGGGAGGGGGAATCAGGGACTTTGCGGTGGCACTAATGGGACGTATCCATTTCGCTAGATTGGGTGCGGCCCAATTTAGGCGCCTCTCGTTAAGACCGGCTCATGGTTTCGGATGACCAAATTGCATTTTGTGCGGGTTGAGCCGATATGGGAGCTGTAGAGGAAGAGAGAAGATCGAGGGGCTTTGGATTGAACACTTATCCGGTTGTTTAGGAGGAGTTTAGCTCCTGAGGGGACGGCGTGCGGTGAGACAGTTGAAAGTTGGCGAGCAATAGAGGTGGAGAGGTCGGACGGTGGGAGGTGAGTTTATGTGCGGTAGGGCGGGCGCTTTGCCCCTCTGCCAGTCGCCGACCTCACAAAACACGCTTGCTACTCATCCTGAACTGTAGAAAAATCTCAAAAACCTCTCCTACTCAATCTTTCCAGGCGCCTTGAGCTTTGTGAGTGTGTGTGTGTGTGATGACCCTGCCACGGGCTGCCATAACTCAGTCTTATCAGGCAGACAGAGCAGCCGTCCCCTGACTTTCAGAGGCAGCTGATGGGCATCAGAAGTGTGAGCAGAGGTCATCCAAAGATGCGGGTTACATACAGCCTGTGCCGCCCAAACCGATCTGCTCTCAGCCCACCGCTGAGGAAACAGAACGAGAGAGAGAGAGAGAGAGGAGAGAGGGGAAAGAGGGAATGAGGCGGGAAGACAAAAAGACAGCAAGAGTGAGAGGAAGAGGGAGAGAGAGAGCAGGAACTTTATTACAGACCATACACAGAATAACTTAAAAGGCATGTTGATTGATGGACGGACAAACCAAGAGAAAGGCGGAGAGAGTGAGAGAGAGACCTAAAGACAAACAGAGTAAGCAAAGAAAAGGCAAAACAGAAGCCAAGCAAAACGAACCCATTACATTGTACTCAGGCTGAGATTAAGGGATAAAGACGGCAATTTGATGCTGATCTCAAATCAGCTCAAACGCCTCGGAGTAAATCTACAGTATCGCTCTCAGCATACTATCATCATGCAAATGATGGCGTCTTGGGAGAAGGAGGCGGCCTCCACTGCAACAAACAAGATTTGAACAAAATGGCGTTTTTTTTTTTGTTTAACGTTTTAAAACTCAAACAGGCTTCACCTTCACTCTTACAATGAGGCGGAAAGGTTTACGGTTTAAGGTTTATGAGCAAATATAAAGCAGGATGCTGTTTTAAAGTGAACAGTCCGCATAGGCCTGTCTTACTTTCTTAAATCCACAGCAAGCCGACCTGGCAAACTTAAACAAACACATACCGCTGAGAAGGTGTGCACAGTAAGGTCATTGGGGAGTGTCTAAATAAGTTGTCAAAAAAGGTTTTTACTAGATTAGGCTCATTGCAACGCTCAAACCTGTTTTGCCTCAAAGGATCTTAAGACAGGTTTTCATGCTTTTATCTCGCCCCAAGATTAATGTCACTCCCTTCATACAGGGATCCCAAAAGCCTTCTCTCATCTCCAGTTGGTGCACAATACAACCACTGGGCTTCTGAAATCACTCTTGTCCTCAAGTGATACTCTCCTTGTGCACACAGAGTGAATTTTCACTGTTTCTTTTTCTTAATGGTTTAGTGCCACTTAACATCTCCACTATCATTATGGAGCACACTCTCTCACGTCTGATTATCACCTGCTGCTGTCAGTCCCTTGAAACAAAATAAAAGTGAAAGTGAGTGACTGTTTGTCACTGTGAACACACCACAGCACAGTACACAGTGCGCCACAACGAAATGTGACCTCTGCATTTGACCCGTCCATGAAGGAGCAGTGATGGCACGGTGGCACAGTGATTAGCGCTGCAGCCTCACAGGAGCTCTGGGGGCTCCGGTTACCTCCCACAGTCCAAAACTATGCACTGTAGGTTAACTGGTGACTCTAAATTGGCCCCGTAAGGTGTGAATGTGAGTATGATTGTGTGTGCCCTGCGTATTGGTGCCTACACAGAGTTGGTCCCTGCCTTGTGCCTGTAGTTCGCGGGATAGGCTAAAGGCACCACTGTGATACACATGAGCAAGGTACCGTCTCCAAGTACTTCTCCCCATGTGCTGGCAAAAAGCTGCCCAGTGCTCCTTCACAGATGGGCCAAATGCAGAGGTCACATTTTGTTGTGGTGCACTGTCTGTGTGTTCACAATGACAATCACTGACTTAAATTATGGTCCACGAGGGCCGTTGTCCTGGCGGCTTTCCATCATTCCTGGTGAGTCAATTCTGAGACAAGGTGTTCTGAACTCAAGCATGATGGAAAAGCTCCAGGATATTGGCACCCCAGGACCGTAAATGAATAACCCTGATCTAGTTGTTCAGATAATTTTGGTTAATGTGAGATTTTGATTCTATTTAAACACATTTGATTTGATTCCTCCCAGTGTTAAAAAATTGTATTCAGATCAAATATGCAAAGTGTGGACGCATGAAGAAAGACAAATCTGGGACTTTGAAATGGAGTTGAGTTTCATTTCCTGTTGTGTCACTGTGATTTAACATCCACTTGCTACAAAAATCATACAAATTTTACAAAAATAATACTAATATCTGCTAGATAAGGACTGACCGCTGGACAACAAACTGTGAGAACTGAGAGAACTGTGACTTCTACATGATGTCTACAGCTGTTTAGAAGAAAAACATTTAGACCTTTAATATGAATGTTATTCATACATTTGTTTCATGAATGATGAATGATCTCTCTGACTGTCCGACACACACTTTCTCTCTGCTGCTACTTGTTCAGGATGAAAGTTGCATGGTGAACTGTTGCAATCTCAGAGAGGAAATGTGTTGCTTTTCCAAAACTCCACATCTGTCTCTAGATTGATTCAGTGACCTGAGCAGCAGCTGACAGATGTGATGCATAAGGGAGAGCAGCCACTCGTTTGCGAAATCCTGAAATCTGTCCATCCGTCCAGGCGTGAGGACGTGTGCATGTATGGACGAGGTGCAGCTGATGAATCGCTCCAGCCGGCTCGCTTCACACACCCATCTCCTATCTGTGTGTTTATGGCCCTGTCAGACACGCCTCACATGGGAACGCTACACGTACACACACACACACACCAACACAGGCCTGTGATATGAAGCCTGGTCCACAGTGGACTGACATTCGGCGTCTGATACCTTTAATATTCATACATTACTCGTGACAGACAGAGTGATAAAGGAAGTGGTGTTTGAAGTGAATATACGAGTGAGCAGGCATGCGGGTGAGAGAGGGGAAGAGTGAAAGAGAGAGAAATAAAAAAGAAATGGAAAATGAGTGCACAAAGTGAATACACAAATACAAAGCAATATAACGAGGGAAAGAAATAGAAAAACAGGGAATACAGACAGAAAAAAATCAATTAAAAAAATACATATATATATGTGTACATATACATATATATATATATATATATATATATATATATATATATATATATATATATATATATATATATATATATATATATATATATATATATATATATATATATATATATATATATATATATATGCAGAGAGAGAAAGAAAAGAAACAGAAAAGGAGAAAATAGAGGCAGAATGCAAAGTGATATGCAGAGAGAGAGATGGGAGGATGGAAATTACGAGAAAGAAAGAGGTAGAGATAGACTGCAGAAAGAAAAATGAATGAATGTAAATAATGGAGTAAAGAGAATGAGAGATGTGTGTGCGTGCGTGCGAAAGAGAGAGAAACACACAGTGATGAGCAGAGAAATACAAATAATAAGCAACTGAAAATAAAAAAACGAGAAAAAAGAGAGCTCAGATAGAAAAAAATCAAATGTGTGTAAATAAGTATATAACGAGAGGAAGAATGTACTCAAGCTGAGAGAGACAGACAGACAGACAGAGAAAGAGAAACATAATGAATGTAAATTTAAGAAAGACACGGACAAGGCAACCAAAAATATTACTCTGACCAACGTTTTGGGGTTTTTTTTACACAGAGGAATGGACGTGTTAAAGGCTGCTGTTGTTGCCGAACAGACGGAGGAGATGTTTTATTCGAAGCTTCTGCTCCCTACGCTGTAAACCACCATGACGTTCCGCCTCGAGCTGGCTTCCTAGCGAACAACCAGAAAAAATAGGAGAGAAAAGAAAGAAGGAAGGTTGAAAACACAGAGCAGGTACTTAATGCCAGTTGGAGGGGATGTGCAGTGAAACAGTAATGACTTTTTAATGTTTATGAGTTTAGAGACTCCGTGGCCGGGCAGCATGGAATCGTAAAAGTGGAATTCCATCTGCTGATATTACAGCACTGGCACTTTAAGGCTAATAAGAGCTTTCAGAAGGGAGGGAAGCATGGCACGTGCGTGTGTTTTTGTAATATGCAGCCACACACAGCTCTAATCCTATAGTCTTAATATTTTTATAAGAGATTTACTTATTGGCTCTGACTTAATACAGTCTTGCATTAAGCACCGCTATCTCGAACGCATTCCCCTCGATATCAGTTTTATTTCCCTTCTCCGACTCCGACTTATGTGTGACATCAGCAAAATTATTGCAGGAGAGCTGAAGTTCGCCGAAGAAGACGAGTTCTGTTACTGAAGGAAAGAACAATTTAATTGTTAATATACTAGAGCTAGATTATTTTAAAAAATCGATAGGGCTGGGCGATACGTGCTCAAATCAATATCATGATTAATTGAACATTTTACCTCAATTACGATTAATGAAAGACTATTATATTTTTGGATTATTCTAGTTCGTTTCAGGAGGCGGCAAGATGGTGGATAGTGTGGGATCCGGAAAACTAAGGTAAATTAAATATTCCGTGATGAAATGGATGATAGAATTAAATAACAGAAATTTGTAATCACTTGCTATGGGGTTAAACAATGTCAGTTTTTGTAGTTTACACGCACAGATCACAGCAACTATTAATGTAAATCACAAACACGTTACTCTCATATCAGTCGATACTGAATGGTAACTGAGCCCTTGTGTATAAGTCCTGACCTAATGCCGTGCTATACTGTGTGTTTGTCTGGCCAGTGGTCATGTTTAGCAGCAGAGGCAGCCAATATGAGAGGAAACTAAATGAAAGTGACGACTCCTTCCATCACGACAACTTGCTTTGGAAACAGGAGGCAAAAAATGTCAATATCTATGTTTAGAAAGAATATTCACACATTTAGAGAGCAGCAGGCATGAGGCAGGGAGTCGATATGATGCGTTCACAGAAAACAGATAATCAATCACTTGTTTTCAGGCACCAGCCAGGTCCTAGTCATCTGACCTGGCGTGTTTTGTATGTGTGTGTGTGTGTGGGTGTGTGTGTGGGTGTGTGTGTGGGTGTGTGTGTGTGCACGCGTGTGTGTGTATTTATCAGACCAGAAATTCTGGTCACATATTTCAGTAGAATTTGAAATATATTATCTGAATGTGACTAACAAGTGCCAAGAAGTAGGACATTAGGACATGTGCTGTTGTTTTAGTTCTGGTTTTTTTAAGGTTGAGTTGGGGACTCAATCTAAACTAAAGATCAAATCATGGTTAGGTTTATGGCTAGGCTTAAGATCAAATGGTAGCTATGTTTAGGATTGGGCTTTAAACTAGATGATGGTAAGGTTTAGGATTAGTCTTAAGATCAGATAATAGATTGTAGGCTTCAGTAGGCTTAACCTAACCTAGATGATAGTAAGTGAAGTTCAGATGAATGTTAAGTTTACGTTAAGGCTTAAGATCAAATTGTGGTTAAGGGTTAGTTTTAAGAATAGATGGTGGTTAATCTTAGTATTAGGCTTAAGATCTGATGATTAAATAGTTTTTTGTCCAATTTTGGTTTAAGACTAAGTTTAAGCTTAGGATCAGAGGATGGTTAGGTTTAGGGGTTAAGCTTAAGATCAGATGATGGTTAGGTTTAGGATTGGGATTAGAATAGTTGATGGTTGAGTAAGGTCTGATTTAAGATCAGATGAAGGTTAAGTTCAGGATTAGGCTCAAGATCAAAGGGTGGTTACGTTTAAGGTTAGGCTTATGACTAGATGATGGATTGATTTAGGGTTAGGCTTAAGTTCAGATGATGATTAGGGTTAGGGATGGGCTTAAGACCAGTTGGACGTTAGGATTAATTACATTTAGACTACCCTTAGAATTAAGGTTTTAGGTGGTTTTGAGGCACTTTTTGTCCCCTAAATATTTTTTAGGCAGTGTTATTTAGATACACTCAATGAAAAAGCAGCTCACTAAGACAGCAAGATGGGACTGTGAGAGTGTGTGTCTGTGTGTGTGTGTGTCTGTGTACATGTGCATGTTTAAACACCCTTTATATCAAACCAGGGATCATGTACAAGACATAAGAACATAATGAAAAGTAACATCACCAGAGCTCTAATGAGGATGTGATGTGATGGCAAACAGTCCTGCCATTAAACCCCTCTCGTGTCCTCATAGGGGCGACAAAAAAAAGATCTTAGCGCCTTCGCTGATTGGATGGCGAGTCGAGCCATTAAATTACTTCATTATAGCAAGAGGCTGAAAAGAATTAATGTGACCAAAAGCGAGACTCCAATTTCATCTCCCCCCCTCCCTTTTATGCATTATCACCAAGCCCTTCTAATGTATTCTGATATAAGCATGATGAATAAATAAAAGGGTCTAGAAGTTCTTTCACTAGGATGCTTTACCTCGAAGGGAATATTATCCTTGGCTTATGATAGGAGAGCTGCTGTGGGGAGACGGTTTCAAAGCCCGGCGTGCTGGAGACATTGCCGAGCATTCAAAGACCCCCTGCTGCGCATGTCAATTAAGAATCTCTGAACTTGCAGGAGTGTTCATCACCCAATCTCCTCACTTTCTCCTTGTGCTGGGAAGCTTGTCGCCCATTTGTCTCACCTCCTCTCCGCTCTCTCTCTCTCTACCTCTAAAGGCCAAGTAAGAAGAGCGAGAGAGAGAGGGCAAGGACCATGTGTGAGGAAATAGAGAGGGATGATAAAAATGGGAGCCATTGACACAGAGAGAGAGAGAGAGAGAGAGAGGCGAAAAGGAGAGAATGGGGAATCAAAAGAGATTAGCAAAATACTGTGACAAACGAGACTTGAAAAGTGCAGCCAGAATAAATATTCCCTACAAAAAAAACTCCAAGCCATATTTGAGTACATCACAATTTGTTTCAATTTCTCCCCGATTTCTCAATTTTTCCTGCTTCCCCTCTATGGGATTTTAGAGTAATATCCTGTAATGCAGGCCAGCCTCAGCCTGTAAATGTTCCATAAAACCAGCGTGTTTTAAGCCCTTGTAGCTTACAGAATAATCTCCTTTTAGGAAAAGAAACGTGCACTTCTAATGTTTAAATTCAGCTCATTTGGCTCCGGCCTTGCAGCCAGTGAAATCCCACTTCTGTGTTATGCATAAGTGTGTGTGGTGTTCCCTAAGACTGCAAACACACACTCTTCATCATCAGAATTTTGGGGAAACTCACAAATACTCACATACACACTCAGACCTGCTGCGTGCTTTGTCATATAAATCGCCGCCCTTCCATGGCGCACATTTGTGGTGAAGAGACTCTTGGCTGGGCGAATCGACTATCGGGCCTAAATATATTCACCTATCGCTTCCTACTGCCTCACATTAACATATGAAAGCCCTTGCTATCGATTGACCGCTCTCTCTGTCTGGCAGATCTCATCCGATTGTCCACTCGTGCTTTATTCTGCCCGCTGAAATTTTACCTGGGAGGTATCATTGCGCTCTTGCAGAGGACAAATCAAAGCTTTTAAGAAATGGGAAGCACACCATAAAGACACTCACACTCACACACACACACACACACACACACACCGGATTAACCTTCCCTAATTTTGGAATGCTGAGGTCTGCTTTCCAAACTACGTATGAGCTGCACTCTCTGTCTTTCAGAATTCATATTTACATAAGCGAGATATTTCTCTAGAAGTTGTGAGATGTTATTTTGCAGAAGCGATGGCACGTTTGGCTCGGTGACTGTTGGAGAGATCTACGACTAATCTGACCAAAAGCTCCGGAGCCTCGGGCTTTGCCGGGCCCCCCGTTTGACGTGGTTGACGTTTTTTTTTTTTTTTTTTTCCTGCAGCATCCAGGTTTGTTTTAGGGAGGATGGGCTTAGCCGTTATGCCAACGCCTTTTCCCAACATCTTACGGCGTTCTGCTGCGTATGCTGGGTGGGAGGAGATCGCTCTAGCATTTCAACCGAGAACAAGAGAAACTACAGATTTCTGACATTTTGGAGACGTTACACCAAACAGGCGTGTACCGTCTCCTGTTGGGCGTGTCGTTAAAATGTTAAATTCTCGACCCCGATAATCCGAGTAATAGAGAATTTACAACAAAAATGGCAAAATGGCAGAGCGGTGCCGATTCCTCCCGTCGGAAGAGAGGAGCAGTTTGCTTGTGCGATTCCTTTGCAGATAATGGTCGTGAGCATTTAAGTGAACTGATGAGGCATCGGACCTGTAATACCCTCTGGTTGAGATAATGTCAGGCTGCACGGGGAGTAAATAAGCGTGGAAAAATCACAGCCGGCAGGAAACTGCACCACTCACATCAGCAATTATCATAACACACACTGTAGTCCCTCGGTGAATTGTATTATTTTATTCATTTCTAAATATTACAGGTGCATTCGTTCAAAACATTCACGTTCTATTCACTTCTTACGACTACAGTTACTACTACTAATAATATAGATAATTATTTATATACCATATATAAAAATATTGAAATTATTTTTTGTTTATACATGTCATTTTATTGTTGTATTTTGTAAATTTATATTGGTTCAATCTTCCTTAATTTCCTTTTAATGAAATGTCTTTCTTTCCTTCAAAATAGTGGCAGGAATTGGGAATTGAAAATTTATTCATTGGGAAAAAATTGCCATAAACTGCTAGTCAGTCACCCCTTGTTATGATCGCAGATAAGCGTACACGATGTCAGAATCAGAGCGACTCAGTGTTTCATCTGAATAACGCGTCTGAATAACGACCTCTCCAGCTCCCGAACTCAGCTCACGGTGCCGGTCCATCTGCCGCTAATGTTTATATACTCTTTAACCCCTTTTGGCCGCTAAAGTAATAAAATAATAAATATCCCTTTAAATGTCAAATCACTGTCTCTGTCAGCAGCCAGTTCTTCTCCTTGGCAAGCAACTGACATTAAAACCGACACGCTTCCGCCCGAGAAAAACTCATAAACAGTGCCGGAGCGGTATGTCAGGGCCAGGCTGCATTTAAGCCCGGCTCTCCGGAGTGCCTTCACCTCCTGAATTTAACAGCAGGGCTTCGTCCGCCTTGCATGGGATAATTAAATATC
This sequence comes from Distichodus sexfasciatus, assembly GCA_032718565.1. Classification (NCBI taxonomy): domain Eukaryota; kingdom Metazoa; phylum Chordata; class Actinopteri; order Characiformes; family Distichodontidae; genus Distichodus; species Distichodus sexfasciatus. The sequence continues at coordinate 316,663 of JAVGVS010000005.1, forward strand.
CACCACGTATCACACACATCACGTCAGCCGAAGGCCGCGGAGGGACGAGGCAAATGAATAAACCTAATCAGCTCTTCATCATAGTGTGTACGTGTGTGAGATGTGACCAGCAGATGCTTGTAGCTCCTTCAGGTGTGTACGTGCAGCTAAAGACAGACACCGCGGCCCATTAGACTTATTAAGTCTCCAGTATTTTGCACGTCACGCCTTGACCCGACAGTACGGCTTGACCGCCAGGTAATCAAGTCGCTTCAGCTGCTGATCGATCCTTAATAATTGCATCTGAAAAGAGAGGAGTTAAGACGTCCAAAATAGGGCAATTAGGCAGCGCCGGATGGACACGTCCTCGTAGTGGTTCTGGAGACCAGACTCCTCTGCGGCACAGCCCTAGTCTCCGCTGACCGCAATAACGCAGAACAATGAGATTTAACAAGGTGTCTATTAGGCTGTTCATTACCGAGTTTAATCTAATAGCGGGCCCAAGATGCCTTTTTTCCCCTCACCCCCTTCCCTTTTTTCCCACCCCAGCCGATTTCTTGATGTCCCTTTCGAAGAAGCGGGGAGGCGGGGTCGGGGGAGAGAGAGGACTTTTCATTTAGATCGAAAGTCAATAATACTTGTTTCCACCGCTTAAGACAATAAAAAAGAAAAACAACTCTTCAGAAAGCCCATTTAAAGCCCCTCGTGGTTTTTCCCTCTTGTCTTCATTACAATGAGGTGGGGAGGTGGGTGGCTAGGTGAGGGGCTGAAATTGTCTAAAGACTTTTAATTGGATTCCACAAGCACTTTCTTAATTGACTTCTCTATCGTACTAATATATGTGTACATCTTTATGTGTGTTCACCACATCCCAAATTGAACCCAGGAGGTCATGGTTGGATCTCCAGATGAGACTCACTGGGAACTATTGCCCGCTAAAAAATTCAATTTAGATGTGGAGATTGACTGGCTAATTCCAGTATACCTATAATGGCTTTCTACTGTTCTCTTAATTAAGTTTTCACATTAATGTACTGGATACACTCCTTAGAGCGGCACATTTCCCTCGTGGACAACATTTGAGGTGGGAAGACAAAATTAAAAAAAATTTCCCCCACTAATTGACAAAGTGAAGCATTTCCCTCCGAGGCACACCTGACACCGCAAACAAAAAGCTTGTCCTCCGCCCGCCGCCGGGCCGCTTCACACCAACGTTTATCGGCCTCCGTATCGCCCGGTAGCCAATTTACTCTCCTATCCACCCATCCATTCAGCGTCTCGTTCTTTCTCTTCGTTTCGTATAGGATGAAGTTTTGGGACAGACTTTGCCGCTGAAACTCCAGCTCCAGCAAATTCAATAAGTCACTCTACATAAACAGACATGTCTCTGCTTATTGCCAGATTGATAAGCCGAAACCTGATCTAACCCGAAACTTTGCTTTAAACACTTTAATTTACGTCCTCCCTGACGTCTCCGTGTTTTATCTCATAACAGACGTTTGGACAGCAAGGCGCACAGAGATGTCAATACAAACCAAGTCCAAACCAAACCAGCTCTGACACCTTCCCATACGGCCTCTACTTCATTATAACTTAAAGAGTTTTGCAATATTTTCTCATTATTTAGAGTCTGATTAGATTACATCTATTAACCTCTTCTGAAGCTTTGGCCCTCCTGTCGGCTTTGGTGCGTTGTGTTGTTCTCATATCACAGTAGGAGCAATGATGGAAATTAAATGTTCAGCTAATTAAATAGATCATTCTAATGGAACACTGGAAATAAGACAATCTTTGACTGTCTTGCTCCTTAAGGGATTTACAACTGAATTACATCTGATACACTAAAAACAAGCGTGTAAATGCACCTTAATTTACTTGGTAAAACATCCACAACAAAAATGTCCAACTTTGGAATATGGTCACTTGAAATTTTTTACATTTGGTTACTATATCGAATGTGACATGAAAACAACGCAAACTATTAATGCTTTCAAGAGAAACATTCCAACGTTCTGTATCATAATTGAATTTTATTTTACGGTTCTGTAAATAATTCTGTGTTGTTCTCATGTCATAGTAGGTACAGTTCTTCCACAAGATTAAAGATCAAAGTGTGTATCTCAAACTTGTACATGTTCGTCTTGGGAGCCATGCCAAATAAGGCACATTTACGCACATATTTTAGTGGAAGAGATGTGACTCAATATTAAATATTTTGATGGAATCTATTTATAGTTTTATGGGATCTCTTCCCACTATTTTAGGTGTATTTATATAAAGCTCCCATACAGAAACTCTACAACCAGCACTGATACACATTTACCCCCCAGTCTCACTGCCTCTTTCATTGTTTTCCATTTTAAAGACAGGAATGTTGACACGTTCCACTCTTACGGCAGCCTGAGACAGTAAGAGTAATATGCCGGTACAGTTGGGTAAATAACCGGCGTGTCCAGTAAAGGACAGAGTCGCCGAGCTTCCATTAATTCCCTCCCTTTTGTGTATGCAACTAATGTATCACCCAAAGGTCACGGCAGGGGAATTGGCTCCTCTGCAGTGCACTTCCATTTAACCTCTTTTTACCAGCTAACCCAAAGCTTTCCCTGACGTATTGATTTCCGTTTCGGGACCCGCTCTTCTATGGGTGGCCTTTCACACGCTCGTCACACAGGCCTTGGTCCGCCGCTCCTTCTCCACACTGACGATTTTTTGGGCCTGCTTAACACAACCCAGTATTTCACAACCCGGTATTTCATGCGGTGCGTACGTCTGCCGGCTAGCGACGGGAGAATTGCTAACCCCGCGGTTAAAAGTTAAAGAGGGAGGGGGAGGAATGTAAAGAGAAAAATTGACACGCAACACTCTCAGCTCGTACTTCGGTCAGGGAATTTTTATTTACAGTTTTTTGGCTTTTGTCGGCTTGCAGGATGAAAATATGTAAACATGAAGGAAGTGCAAATACTGAGAAAGTGAGGGGTGGCGCTAAAAAAATCTTATGTTAACTGTAATTTAATGATACAGTAAAATCTTGATAAGAAAATTCAGTTTCTTATATTATAATTTTAAAAATGTATTATAATTAAACAAGTATATTAGCCAATGCACACTCATACTTTTTTGTTTTACAGGATTCTGCAATTTAGTCAGACAAATAACACGTTATTTCTCTTTTAGCTGAATGTAACCACTGTAACCCTGACGTAGATAGACAATGATGATGATGATGATGATGATGATGATGATAATGATCATTCATTCATTATCCGAACCGCTTAATCCCATCTCTGGTCACGGGTGGACCGGAGCCTATCCCGGGAACTTATGGGCGCAAGATGGGAAACAACCGTGGGCGAGCGCCAACACACCGAAGGGCACACACACTCACACAATCACACTCACATTCACACCTTACGGGGCCAATTTAGAGTCACCAAGTAACCCTTATTGCATGCTTTTGGACTGTGGGAGGAAACCGGAGCTCCTGGAGGAAACCCACGCAAACGAGGAGAGCACGCAAACTTCACACAGAAAGGAACTCGGCGGTAATCACAGCTCCATCATGTTGTCTGATGATTAATATTACTAAGTTAATACTTATGTTCCCTCACATATCACTGTAATTTCCATTAAATGTGTCTTCAGGTCTCACAAAGCAAGTGGATCTTAAAAGCAGCCTTTAAAAATACACATAAATGCAGAACACTGAAGTAAAAACAGATGAACTCTTTAAACCCTGCAAAAAGAAAGAACTGAAAGAACTTTAAACCCTGCAAAAAGAAAGAACTGAAAGAACTTTAAACCCTGCAAAAAGAAAGAACTGCCAAAGTCTCTATTAGTACTTTTATGGTATCAAATAGAGAAATAAAGTACAGGTTTTATAGAAATGAAAACTGCAAGATTTAAAGCTTCAATGAACACCAAGTCTCAGTGTTTTGATATTCCGTCGATGTTAAAATGACTTACAAGGTTGCAATTTTCCGCCATTTATAAAAATTTAAAAAAGTGTTAAACTTTGATAGAAAAGAGAAGTCGAGAAGGCTGCCACCATCTGCTCCCCCCTTTAACAGCGATCAGGCACTTTTGAAAGTGGGTTTAAGTGTAGATTCAGGATCTTTGGACAAACTTTCACCGTTTAACATTATACGAGCAAGCAAGGCTGAAATGATGGCCTGTCAGATAATGCGTCCAGCGTTTTATAAAACTTAAGGCCTGTCACCACCAATGACAAATTGCAGCGGAGGGCAGGAGGGCCGTCGCGCTGGCAGCTTTCCCCAGCCTCGCCGTGAGCTCAGATAAGTCCACGCCCTGCTACAGGAGCCGATGTCAGCACACGCTTAATTCCACATCTTAGCATAGCTTTCTCTCCACAGGCCCATCCATCAACACCAGCCTGACATTAATATCTGCTCTCACACACACCGTCCAACATCAGATACAGTCACTTACTCAACGCTGAACATGCAGGAGTGACCACTTATTTATTTATTTCATTTCGCTTTTTTTATTTATTTCGCTCAACAAAGGCTAAATTTAGCGCCGGACAAAACTAGACAGAAATGAGCCTACATTTGAGAGCTAAATTGGAATCAATGGAATATAATAAAGGCTGTAGATCACTTTATTATCATTTTATTATATATGTTTCATCATTTTTATTACACATTTAGCTACACACATGGGTCTGCAACGGCAAAGTCTCTCTGGCTACTTTTTTATTGTGTTTTATGGAGCAAAATTTGTGTTTAAAAGCATGATTACGGTTTGAGCTCGACTGATAAATCAGAGTGATGATATTATCGACCAATATCAGCTAAATGGAGCAAGTATCTGTGCTTAGATTAAAAAAGAAGCTGAGAGACACAAGACGGAGCATTAGACCACGCTATGAGTTAGAAATCGATACGTGGAGTCAGTGTTCAATGAGCTCGTATCGTATCATTGAAAGATCAGATCAGACATCATACATATTGTAATGTGACTTTGTAACTAATATGATGTTTATTTTTATTAAATGAGAACAATTTTCCTTTAAACATCCATTGAGCCCAGGAATAAAAATGCCAAATGGTATTTTATTTTAGATTTAAATGAGCATATGATACTGTCTCATATTAACTGTTGGCTCCTGAATCTAATGAAATTGAAATTGTAGATGTTGTGATATAGACAGACTTTATTATTGTTTTCCAATGAAACGTTATCGTATTGTAAAACTTGTGATTTGCGCCCTTGTTATGAGTATTGATGTTGTGTAGTTTGTCAACACTGTACTCCACTGCTGACTTATTTGTCATCTTAAATAATATTTAGAGGGCCATGCAGTAGAACACTGCGTGGAACCCTATTGGAATCGTGCTGATTTTTTTTTTGTTTTCTGCCTTAAAACGTGTTGTGGAGAAAAAACTGTAAGGCCTACAGCTTTGAAATTTGGCAGGTAGGTCCGGTACCCCACCCACTACTAAGGCAAAAAAAATTGCGCCACTCTGCCCAAACCCCAACAGTCCAAACCCCACCCACTACTCGGGCAAAAAAAAAAAAAAATTGCACCACTCTGCCAGTTGGTGGCGCTAATAAGCTATTTTGCGTTTTGCCTTATAACTTTTGAACCATAGCTCCAATTCTCAAAAATCTTATACCATCTTACTCCTTGGGTCAAGACGAATCTTTATAGACCCTTTTTATCCAATCTGCATGCAACTGGTATCATTTGAATCCCAAGACATTCTTCTTTAATTATTATCGAGCACATTTTTCATTTAGGTCTTCATTTGGTTGTAAAATGCAAATAAATGTGGTGGGCTTGGCATAGCACTGTCATATTTCAACTTCTGTCCACTTCAATTCGTCAAAAACTAATAAAGCTGCAAACTGCATGGCCCCCGTAATCACTACTTCCAGTTATATTTATATTTTACATTCATATTTTAGGCTTTTTGGGCATCTTATCTAGAGCGACTTCAATTTCTAAATTTCAGGGACAGTCTCTCTTAGACCAACTTGGGGTTAATGGTCTGGCTCAGGAATGCAGTGACCTCTTGGCCCAGAGGGGAGTATCCTAACTTCTAGACCACCATCACCATATTGTGTTATGGACATATCAAAAAGCTGCATAATGTGTTGCTATCCGGTTGAGACACTTACATCAGTGGGGCAAGGGGGCAGTGGTAGCGTAACGCTTAGGGACCCCATGATCGGAGGGCCACCAATTCAAGTCCCAGACCAGTAAAGGTACCACTGAGGTACTCATGAGCAAGGTACTGTCCCGGCGGCTGCCAGAGTTGTCTACTGCTTGTTCAGGGATGGGTCAAAATGCAGAGTTAACATTTCGTTGTGTCCTGTGCTGTGGTGTGTTCACAATGACAAAAAAAATCACACGTCACAAATATGCTATACTAGAGAGTATACAGCAGAGAGAGTGTCTACATCACATTTAATCACATATTTATATTTTCATTTACAGACTGGAGTGGAGTAAATCTAGTTAAGCTCCTCCAAACATACACATTAACTACGTCAATAAAAGCGGGGTTGAAAACAAATCCTCGTAATCACGCCCTAAATGTCGGAGGCTGACATTTGAGAGAGCTTTGTATCGAAGGCACAACGCCACCGAAGGAGAAGGGGGGAACCTCCTTAATGGGAAACGATATCACAAGAGATCGCAATCACTTAACACCCAAACTTAACCCGCTTCGAGTAGAGTTGGGCAAAATAATTAACCTAATCTGTTTTAGAAAGTTCCTCTGACATATTAGCTGGTGAAATGGGTGTGTGATATTGTAATTATGAGATTGTGGACAGATTAGGCGGGTGAGTAATTATACCTTAACGGGGCAAGTTTGGTTAATCAACTTGGGGCATGATTTGGGTTTTAGCGCCTGGCAGGCAAGGAGGGTTTAAGGAGAACGCGCTAATCTAAAAGTGATAGATACTGCAGAGACTCCGTCTCTCAAACACTCTCACACACGCACAGTTACAGAAGGTACTTCCCATGACTCCCATAAAGGCTAGATATAAATAATACTACAGCTTTTTTACATTTTTGATATATTCCACATAAAATCTTCAACTTTCCTATGTCAGAAAACGTTCAACTTCAACTTTCCGACAAATGTCAGAAAATAATATGATTAAGGTTCTCACAACCATCCGAAAACCTGGCCACAAACACACACACACAAACACACAAACACACATACACACACTTGGCCACAATAACTGCCAGCTTCCATAAGTGGGTTTAAGCAGAGGTTCAGAGGGGTTGGGGTCAAATGAGTTTCCTCGCTCACTTCCACAACACACAGGCTTTTAATCAAACCGAGCCAACCTCAGGTTCACTGGTCAACAAATCCCATTTACCTTAAAGCTACGGAACAGAGCCGCTCGCAACCACCGACTCTTCCCACGCGACACTTCAGGAGAAAGTGAAGACACCATCGGCGATAAATTAACCCCGCGAAGAAGCGCAAAACTCCGACTCTCCGCCCGCAAGCGTGCGCAGAGGAAATAAAGGCGTAAAATATTGACCTGCTCTAAAAATCCTGCTGATATTGGTCGCGTGGGTGAGATTTTCAACAAAGCAGCTCGCAAAGTTGCCATGTTTATATGAATTTTAATCGATGTTTGGAATCCACCGACCTGTCGTCCGCCCGCCTGCCCGCTCGCCACCTCACCTCGAATTGCCATCAGCAGAAACAAGTTCCTAAGAATCAAAAACGTGGAATAGGTCTTCTGAATGTTTTTTCCTGAACTAATCTCATCTCACCCTCTCTCTAAAACTTGTTTTCAACATTTATTAAGTCTTCAGTGATGGAATCGAAGGCAACCGGACTTCTTTTAGGTACATATAGACGTTTCACCTCTCATCCAGAGCTTCTTCAAGTGTCCTGTTTTGTCTAGAACTGAAGAAGCTTTTAAGACTGAGAACGTACATAGAAAAAAGGACCTTCTGCAATCCTATTTGTCTACGCCTTTAAATAGAAATAAAGTTCCACAGATTTGCAATTACTTTTATTTTATTAACTTATTCTGTAAATGTGGGCTCTTTTGGTTCTCTCTTATGTAGGGTTCAAAGAGTTTACAGAGAACGCTTTATTCTAGCGTTGTGTTCATTTTTTCTGGTCTAGTTAAAAAGTGCAGCAGTTGCTTTGTGAGACATTTAATGCAAGTCACAGTGGGATGTGGGGAAAAATAGCTGTAGTGAATTAGTAATTAATCATCATCAATCCGACTACATGAGAGTTACTGTGAATAAATTCAGCTCACATGGTATTTATTCATGTGAGATTCAGTCTCTGAGAAGTCTAGAAACAGTAAAATCACTTCTGAAATCTTTTACAATTATGAATTAGATGATTGTTACTGGAATTTTCTGCTCCGATTTCCATCTCCCACGGAGGAAAGAGATGAGCTCTTTACACAAAGTAGTAGCCGTGCTCATATGCTGATCTGACATTTCCCCGAATTCTCTGTGAAATTGATGTATTTTATTTTTCTTTTATTTTTTCTCTTTCCCTAGGCCATCTTAGGGATTAGGCGCAATGATCAACAACCCAGATCCATTAAACCTGACCCAGAAAAATGATTCAGTTATATTTAAAATTTCTCATCCACGTCTCAAGCCACTTTGGGCATAAATGGCGACAAGATGTCAGCAGCGGTAGCCATGAATGTAAGAATGTTACTTTGCCAAAAGAAAAAGGGGAGCGACAACGCAAGAAAAAAGGAGCCGCGGCCCAATTTCGACAGCGTTGGAAACCCAGCACGAAACGCACGATGTGGCCCCCGACGGCGTACAGATCGCTGGGCGAGATAACTCAGCACGCGAGGCCTTCACTCGTCTGCCCGAGTCAGACTTGAAAGAGAAAACGGAAAGTCGTTGTGCGGATTTGAGAACGTCAAAGCCGAGAGTGAACGCCGGAAGCTGCTCAAAAGACTCCAGAAAGCCAGAATACGTGCCCGTTTACAGCACTAACAAAGATGGTGTAGCTAGTTAACCAGAAGCTTGGTGTAGTAGCCAGGCGGGAGAATTTTTCGACTCGCCTTGCCAGTTCACCTTTGGTATCATGCGGGGCGGAAGATGGCTCAACTACGGTTCCCCGACGGGTCCAAAAGAGACCGGCGGCACTTGTGGCGGAAACGCGAGTGAAACGTCTTTAGCCGGCTTGCCGTGATCCGAGGAGGGCAAGAAAAAGACGTATCATTAAGGGACAGAGTCGCAGCGAGGATCCACATAACAAGACCGGGCGTGAGAGGGAGAGCAGGATGGAGGGAGGGAGGGAGGACAGCAGGCGGGCGAGTGAGCGAGCGGGCGAGATAGAGAGCACTATCGGGCCGTTTTGCGCCGGCCTGCTGGGCGTCAGCGCGCATTACACAGCCGGGAGTAAATACTCTGTCGTCGATAGCATCGCGCCAGCCGGCATGTCATTATTGCAGGTGTATTACCACACGGCCCACTCCTCCCCGGCCTTATCTGCCAACGACAGACTGGCCAGATAGAGGGACGAAAGGCGGCGTGGGAGTCTAGGACGTGTCGGGCCGCCTCAGCCTCCACAAAGGCCCTCTCCTTCTTGCCCAAAATACACACACACTCACACACACAAACACACACGCTAGGCGCAACCTTGAGTGGATCAACCGGCGCGGCAACTTTGAACGTCCCGATATTCAAAGGCCTCTTTTATAGTGGAGAGTAGGAAGCGGGAGAGGTGAGTTAGAGGCCTGAAAGAGAGAAAAGGGGGGAAAGGGGGTGATAGAGTGATGCTTCAAGGGCCAGAAAGCAAAAAAAGAGTAAAAAACGTGAGCAGCAAGAGCTCGGGTGGAGGAGAGAAATCAACACGGCTCCTTAAACGCAGTCTACAAGCAAGGAAATCGGCTCAGGCCTTCTACAGAAATAAATCCAGGAGTCAAAACAGTTTGATTCAAGCCTTACAGATTTTTTTCTGTAGATGGACCGTCAATTGTACTGGAATATAAAAATAAAATCATAAGACTTGAACTAGAATAATGATTAAAAAAAGAAATAATAAATTCAGTTGCCGAGGTTTTCCTAGCAGTTGTGTTCCTACTGTTTAAAAATGTAACTGTTTAACTGTTTGCACGAATTTGATCTCGCCAATTTGGACATCAGTGGCATCAAATAAATGTAACAACTACCGCCATCTGCGTTAAATAAGACAAATTAGACCCGCAACTTTTCCATCACAATAGCTCATTTAACCAAAAGCCTGTTTCAAATGATAAGCAATGCAACAAGGTATTATTCTTTATACCAATCAAAGCAAATCCATTTTAATTAAAAGCATTCATTGTTAACTACTCAAGCTTTACGTCCACTTACAATTCGCAATAATCAAGCAGCAATTAATATGATGGCTAACGCTAGCTTCCCGCTAACCGCTCTTATTTGGGCTCTCTCGAACGGAGCCACTCTAATTGATAAAAGTTGTCTAAAAGGAATTAGCAGTAATTGCTTTTTCTTTGTCGTTTTTTAATTAGGCGGCGCGGCAAAGCTATAAATTTCATACTCCTGGAATAGCATGAATGCGGATGGAGCCCCAGAGCATTATAAAGCAGGAGATGAAATGGACATTCCACTGTTTCATTTCTATGTGGTCAAGGATATGTCCATAAGCTGCGTATTAGTGGGGGAAAAATATTAAATTGCTTTCATCAAGAAGGTTGTAATTTGCCAAATTACAAATACACTCCCTTAAATTGAATTTGCCCACAAGTCTCAGGAAGGATTCATCAAATCCTGCAGCTCTCATAAATGAAACGATTCATTACAGCAAAATACTGTAATAATTACCCAATTACGAGGACTGTTATAATAATGAGCATTTCTAAATTGAGCATAT
>JAVGVS010000005.1:332500-347500 GCA_032718565.1 Distichodus sexfasciatus
TTTTATTTACAGTTTACAAGTTTTTGGAATTGGGATTGTAAGAAAGAGAACCAGCAAGAGAAAGAGGCTAAACAAAGAAAGTAAAAATAGACAGAAATTGTGAGAGTCTGTGTGTGTATGTATGTGAGAGAGAGAGCAGATAGAGGAAGGTGTGAGCATGGAGGAGTGTGGATTCTCTACAGAGCTCCATATCCCTCCTCGTGGGACGGCCGGCTGGTGGAAAGTCGGACAGCGAGGCCTGAACCAGAGTTCCGTGGAGGATGAAGCAGTTCAACACTCTCACACCTCCCCCCTCCTCCATCCTCCATCCCTTGTTTCCTTCCTTCCTTCCCTCCCTCCCTCCCTACGGAGCCCCTCCATGCCTTCCATGGCACATCACCCACACTGGAGCTTTCATAAATGCTGCCACCCCACAGGGGGAGCTGGGAAGATGACAATCTAACCCCTCCCCCCACCACCACCACCAAAGACCCTTACTCCAGCATGGGCTAATGACCGCTCACACCCCTCCGGCTCCGCCGGGTCCTGGGGCTGCTGGGATTTGCAAGCGTGGGGCCAAGCTACCTGAAGATCTGTCGTTCCAGTATTGCCAGAAGTTAACAGCGAGAGAATGGCACAGCGGGTTCCCACAGTGCCCAAGATGGCACAGCCAGAGACCGTCGCCCCCAAAAGCTACAAACACTGTGGATGAGAATTTAACCAGTCGATATCTCGGGTTGTATCAAAATTTCTGTGTCTAGCTAACACTGGAGGTTTGGGTGCATGCAGCACGCTGGCATTGCCTGCTGTTAGTGGGTCAAGATAATTGGCACAGGCGTGTGCTGTTGAGTGTTATTTTGGTGACTATAGGATTATTGAAGTCTAGTTGGCATTGCAAGACTGATCGGCACATGCTGATCAGGTGGTGGACAGTTAGTAATGTAACAGTTAGGGAGCTGATTCATGTCCCGGACTGGTAAAGGTACCGTTAAGGTGCTCAAGAGCAGGGTGCTGTCCCCAGCACAAGGTACCGTCCTCTGGGCACTGCCAAAGCTGCCCAATGCTCCTTCACGAATGGGTCAAACGCAGAAGTCATATATTGTTGTGGTGCACTGTGTGCTGTGGTGTGCTGTGTTCACAATGACAAAAAATCACTCTCTTAAATTCAACAGAATTCACTTGTGAAGTGTGGAGTGAACAACACTGATTAAATCATTACAAAGGGACCTGGATGGTGTAATGATACATCATTCTACACTGACACATTGATCTAATGATCAACATGTCCATAGCATTACTCCAAAATGAAAACATCAATTAGGCATCAAACATATTGCAGCGTCCTTCCCCAGGCAAGCGAGGCACTTTCAATTGAACAGGAAGTCATTTTTTTTCATAAAAAGACTGTTTTTCATTAAAATGTAAAAATTCTAAATTGTTTTGTTGACACAGGCAGTTTGGTAGCATGATCAGAAGACCTGGTTCAAATCCCAGGACCAGTAAAGATACAACTGAGGTACTCATGAGCAAGGTACCATCGCCAAGCACTGCTGCCCGTGTCAGCTGCCCACTGCTCCCTCACGCAGGGCTCAATTGCAGAGTCACATTTTATCGTGGTGCACTGTGTGCTGAGTTGTAGTGTGTTCACAATGACAAATAATCTTTCACTTTTACTTTATAGGTTACGGGAGAACAATATTCCCACAATTGTCAACTGTTTTACGCATTTACAGTCTCAAGTTGTGGCTCTATAGGGTGTATAAAATAGTGTTGAGTTCTACTTTTCATGCTGCAGTTGTCTGAGTACTTCAAATGGAACAATCCCATATGGAGAAAGGACTGACATTTATAAACTGACCTTTCTTTCAGCAAAACTAGCTGACCATCTGTCGTCCTTTCTTTTCTCTTTCAGGTGTTTCCTGTTTTCTTTTCTCAGTCTTGTAGCTCAGTTTGATTTTTGCATTTAGGTTCACTAAAAACGAAACCCCATATGACACACAAGGTCCTGCAGTTTAAGTTAGTGACTTTATGAATGATGTAAGGATCTGGTTTGTCTCAATTCCGGAATCCTCACTGGAATCCCATCTGAACAGAACTCCACTCCAGAGCCTCGATCTGTGTGTTTGGAATCATCAGAATCACCAGAATACTTGTCACATGATTCATTTCCTTGTGTCTCTTTTGCCTGCTGTTTTGGATTGAGATTCTTCTTCTGTCTCCTGGTATCTCTACCATGTTTGTTTGTGTTTATGATCTTGATTTAGTCTATTGATTTGGATTTGTTTTTTGTGCTCAGATTTCCTTGTATGACCATTTGCTTGACCCAGGATAGTGATTTTAAAACCTGTTCTCAGATTTAAAAAAAAAAGAAAGGATTGTGGAAATTGATGGTTATTAAAATGTCCAGTAATGTCCACATTATGTTCCAAGAATTCCGAGTATAATTACAGACAGAAGGTATGTTTAAAGAGTTTCTTGATTGTCACACTTTAATTGCCATCGGCTGTTCCTAATATCAGCTTTGGTAAGTGCTGAAAAATGAAAGTCAGAGGTGTTTAAAAGTCTCATGAAGTAAGAAGTCCTGTGATGATATACCAGCTGATTCAACCAACCAATTAATTTTACCTGCTGGTTCTCTACTAATTAGGAGATTTAGGCAGTTGGAACTAATTCCTGCGAAGAACTTTTACTCTTTCATTTTCTGAAGTTGAAATCTACACCATTACCAAACTGATGCTGAACCACACTGCATATTAAGACTCTCAAACTTCTGTATTATGAGTCAGTCCACAAACATATCAGTGGTGGGGCTTCATTGCTAAAATCTTTTATCTGACACTGACACTATCTTTTTATCTCCACATCAAGTGGAGTCACTTTTATAAGCCACTTTGCCAATTCATCTGTATCGTGACTCAACAGGGAGGGAGTTGGGAATTCAGCAGACGTATGTGTGCTATATATTTTTTTAAGTTAAGACATTTAATCGGTATAATATACTAAAATAGTGATATTTAAATAGTATAATATTATTAACTGTAGACTTAAAGAAAACCCAAAAACCTAATGTTTTGTTCAAACACACATGAAATAAATTTTTAGTGTGCTCATCATCATTTATAGAGAAAATCATAAATAAGAAAACATTGGTGAATGTCAGAATCATTGTGATGGCTGCTTTAAGAACGGTTGGTGAACAAAGCCCAGAGAGTTTTATTGTTTTTTTCTCTGGTATTGCCCTTATTGACATAAAATAATGTATACCCTCTGTTTGAATCAGGATGTGTGATGGAGCTCATACTGAATGCTATTTTCTGATTTTGATATAAACACATTATGGTGATGTGACAGGGGTTAACCAGAGCAGGAAGAAGTGATTGAGTCAGAGCAGTGGGAGAACATGCTGCGCTCTCTATAGGTTTGCATATTACACGGAGACTCCACATTATTCTGTCTGATATGTAGAAGTGGATGGGTACTATACAGTTTAATATCTCCAACAGCCATGAAACCACTATCCCATAAGGGGAGGTTAGACGCTCTCGCCTGCCACCTGAATATTAACAGCTACATCGGTGTCCGTTAGCGAGGCAGGTTAAGGCCTCAATGAGAAATCTGTTGAATTGAAATACGAGGCTGAGGCATCACAGGCATAAAACGGTGTTTGAATAGATACTCAAAAAGTAAATATGAAGACATCATAGTGCTTATCAATACTTCAGCAGCAATTCAGGAGCTGTTAGATTAGAATATAGGGCTGGAGTGTATGTGTTTCTGAGATTGTGTGCCTGCTGGTCAGGAGTGCAGGACTGCAGTGGAGGAAATGACATGAGATAATGCGGAGGGTCAGATATATCTTCAAAACAGCTCACATCATAAACAGCGTGCTCTTAAACTAGGAAATGAAAGTGACGACAATGACTGCGCTGTATGTCTGGCTCTCTCACACACACCTTATTTTTTCAGTTTGTCAGGGGTCGATATTAGACATTTTGCCGATTATCGGTATCAGTGTTTAATTTTGACCATCACCGATATTAAGTAATTACAAGGTGCACTACTGTGGCTCCAATGCTGCCTCCAAGTTTGCTCTTGACTCCCTGCTTCATTTAATGTTCCGCCCACCGCAGTCTCTGATAGGCTATATGTCACACAAGATCTAGGTTAAGTGGAAAGCGCGCTGAGCAGCTTTGCTTTCTTCAACACAACCTGCAGCTGCTTAATTTGGAATACCAAAATGTGTACGTTTTAAATTCACATTTTTATAATGTTAGTACATTTTTTATTTAATAATTTTTTAAAGTTAAACCCTAGAACCCTAGAATTTATTTACATTGTATTTATAATCAATTCCGTTATTTAAATAAAGTTTTGTGTTAGTGTTGGCAAATTTTGAATTTCTCCTTCTTATCGGCCCTGTTAACTAGCAATTATCGGCCCTGACAATCCAATATCGGTCAACCTCTAACACTTACACTGTCTTTTCTGTAGTTTCTCTCTCTTTCCCCACTATTTATGACTGATATAGAGCCAGAGAGATGCTGAGAGAAGAACAGCACATTTCTCTCTCTCCCCCCTCACTGTAAGACAAAGAGAATTCTCCTACAATTTGGCTGGTAATCAGAAAGTCTCAGCTGGGTCAGGAGGCTGCCGTTCCCCCGCTAATGCACCGAGCCTCTCTTCCACTTCCCTCCTGGACATCAAGGAGTCATTTACCAAACATTTATCTTTTTTAAAAAGCCATTATGCCGTGTTACCCTGCTTGATTGTTTCTTTATTGAATTTGGCCAGCCCCGAGCCTGCGTAACGCTTCAGGTCTCTGCAAAATGATCTTTTTTTCCTCTCCTCTTCCCCCTTCTCTCTCTATCTCTAGCTCGCGAGTACATCATCAGGAATGGGGCATAAAAACACGGGGTGACAGGCTCGTACCGCTCCATCCAGCGACGGAGGAATAAAGAGCGTCCGAGCGCGGAGAGCGTTTCCTCCAAAACCTTATTATTATGGTCGTACTGACAACTTCCGCACTGTAGTAATCTCATCCACATGGCATCTACACACACCAGCAATAAAGATAAGAGTTCATCTCTACATCATCTCTCTCCCTCTCTCTACCTTACATGCTCCAGAACTCTGCTGTAAGTCTGTGTTTTTTGTTTATTTTATTTAATCCACTTTTAAACTAAATTGTTATACTCTTAAGCAGCATTCATAACATGCATTTAAGGCATGTACCTTGCTCATGAGTACCTCAGTAGTACCTTTACCAGTCTGGGACTTGAACTGGCAAACTTCCGATCACGGGGCTCCCTAACCATTACACTACCAACTGCCCCTGTAGGAGTAGTATTAAAAGTTTTAGTAGTATTGTTTTTTGTTGTCACGACTGTAGAAAGTAGGCATGCAACAATAATGTATAAAAAATGTAAAATGTAATAATGTTAATAATGAAATAATAACAATAAATAAATAATAAGATAAATATGAAGATAAATAATAATTAGAATATTAGCAAATTTACTGCAAAGATTACTATATTTTTAATTAATAATAATACCCATCATCATCATCATCATTTTTTGGTGCTACAATAAATTAGTGTAACAATAATATAATAAGGTAAAATGAGAAAATGTAATACTACTACTACTACTACTAATAATAATAATAATATTAATAATCGTCATCATCATCATCATCATCATGTCACCCATGAGGGTAATAATAATAATAATATTAATAATAATAATAATAATAATAATAATAATAATGTTCGTCATCATCATCATCATCATCATCATCATGTCATCACCCATGGTAGTAATCATCATCATCATCATCATCATCATCATCATCTTTATTATCATCACCTGTGGGGTAATAATAATAATAATAATAATAATAATAATAATATCAATAATAATAATATTAATAATAATTGTTGAGGCCATTTGACAATATGGAATGTTTGAATATTTAGATTTAATGTTTTTGTAGTTGTTTACAGTAGAAAATGTTTCTGGAATCTTCCGCAACTTTCCATGCTTGCATTGTTATGTAATAAATTTTATCATCATTGTATGTTAAACCTTCTGCTGTAACAATAGAAGTAATATGTATATACGTGTGGTAATCTGAAGTTATATATGATGTAGGAATAAAGAGTTTAGTTCATTAAATGTAGTAGAGCTGATCAGGGCGTTACAGTTTTTTGACCGTCACGTAACAGCACGTAAAGTATCTTGTAGTCTTAGGGTTTCATCTCTTGCCTGTAAAACTTTGAATTGTAGTAAAAAAAGAAAAACTGACGAAAAAACTACTCAAGACTCCAAGACTCTTTGAGAATGCGTCGTACAAAGACAACTCAGAGCTCTCAGCGTTGTGCTGCTCTTACAATAACAATAATAATAATAATAATAATAATAATAATAATAATAATAATAATAATACATTTAATATTTTATTATCTTTATTATTGTTGTTCATAAAACATTTGCAATGGATTTTGTGAAGAATGCATTGCTTGAAAAATTGACAAAGATTCAATTTGTTTGTGCAGAAACAGCAGTGCCACTATGAGAGCTCTGCTTAAGTTGTTTATTCTGCCAGATTGGCTTGATGCAGTCACAGAGCACCGCTTCCTAAACATCCCCACCGTCACACGCAATTGGCAAGCGGCCCCATATGCAGGAGGCCAGGACCCTGCTGCACTGCCACACTCAATAAGACCAGCGGAACAGGGCCGGTGGAGGGGGCCGGGGGGAACCGGTTGCCTCTGGAGGCCTTGGTACCGAGCAAACGCCAAGATGCATGCTGACCATAACCCAGCCTGACAGCGCAGGAAATGAAGGAGTCAAGAGGAGGAAGAGGTGAGCGGTGAGCTTTCTCTCTCTGTACCTCTCTCTCTTCCTCTCTACCTCTCTTTCCCTCCTCTCAAGGTCACACAGCCTCCAACTCGTTAGTGTAGAAGGCCACAGGGAGATGAAGACAGCAAGAAAAGGAACATGGGATGCACCTGAGAACAGAAGGCTGCAAGAAGGAAGATGAAGTGAGTGTGTTTAACCCCTTAACCCCTTTACTATGAAAACAATACAATACACTAAAGCTAAACACTCGTACATTTCTCTCCTAAACTACCATTTTGATCATCACAATGAAGTCACTGAATTGTATTTTACACTTTAGGGGAAGCTGGTAGCGTAATGGTAAGTGTGTTCACCCTGTAATCTGAAGGTTGCTGGTTCAAATTCCGGACCAATAAAGGTACCACTGAGGTACTCAAGAGCAAGGTACCATCCTTAAGCACAGCTTTCCACGTATGGCATGTCAGATGGCCACTGCTTCTTCACACATGGGTCAACCACATTTTGCTGTGGTGCACTGTGTGTTGCGGTGTGTTCACAATGACAAATAATCACCCACACTCATATATTCCTTATTTTTAAAGAACTCATTTCAATTCCTTTTCTGAACCCTAATCCTTGATTAGTTTTTAAGTTGGTGATGGTGTTGAAAATCAGAACATCTACTCGATGTTAACTTGCTCATGATATTTATTCAGTTATTTTTGAAATTCTGTTAACACCTTCCCCAGTGTGTCTTCACGTACTTCCCTTTTAAAAATATGTATGTTGTTAGATGACTCCGCTCCATCCAGTCTGCAACTACATCTGTGCATGTTTCCTTCAATTATTTTAAAATTGATATACATTCTTTCATTAGAAAAAAAACCTTTATTATTTATATAATTTCCAAAGTCTGAAGTCTTGAGTGAATCCCTCTCCCCTAAACACACTAAAGTCTCTCGTCAACGATCACCGCAAGGAACAGACCATGCATTATTCATTCCGCTGTTCTCCCTCAATCACACCAGATTGCCCTGTGTTTGATGAACTAGCCGCGTGCTGTTAAGGCCTCCCGCATTAACGCTGTGCTGTAATGACCAGGGACCGCACGCACCACTGCGGAAGGAGCGTTAAGAGTCTCCCAAATACTGAGCCGTCGCCCCTCCGGCACGTCGCTGGCGCCTGACGCTCCATTTCCACTACAAATGCGTGTCCGCCTGCGTTGTGTAAGCAGCTTAATGTGCGTCTGCGCTGTTTGCACTCACATTTGCAGTTTGAGTTCGACTGCAGGCCAAGACAGTTGGAGGAACTCATTATAACCCTCTGATGAAGCTCAGTGTCTGCCTACAGCTAGAGTCCAACTTCAACCTGCATTAACACATGCACAAATGGTGAGAAACCTTCACAGTTCTGTGTGTGTGTTTGTAAGTTATTAAGCGTTTGTGAGGACCTGACTGACGCCTAAAAGATGGGGACCCTTGAGATTCATCAGATTTCTGATTTCTGATTTTTTGCGTGTGAGAATCATGTTTTAGGCTTTAGGTGTGAAACTGAAAGATTTTTTATGGGTTCTGAGGTTAAGGTTAAGGTTAGGTGCTAGGGTTGCCACCTGTCCCAAATTTAACAGGATTGTCCTTCTTTTTAAGGTCTGTCCCAGGACAGTGATTTATCCGCTGGGACAGGATGTCATTGAATGTCATAGGTTAGCTGGGCGAAGTTGGTTGGGTTAATTAAAGTTAATTAATGGTTAAAGTTAATTAATGGTTAATTAAAATTATTATACTGTAGTATGGTTCTGGTTTAAGAGTGTATTACACTTAGTCTTAGGTTTAGGTGAAAGGTTTCTTACAATACAATACATACTTAATTGAATCTATTAGACAAGTCCTGATATTTCAGTGTGTGTGAGTGTTTGAGTGGAAATGTTTTTAAAATTGTTGTAATAGTTGTAGGTTCTGGTGTAAGAATATATTATGGTTAGTTTTAGGTTTAGGTGATGGGGATCTGACAATACAATAAATAGTCAATGGAATCCATTAGGCAAGTCCTGACATTTCAATGTGTGTGTGAGTGTGTCCATCCAAGTGTGTGTGTGTGTGTGTGTGCAGTTATGTCAAAAAAGTGGGACCACATGAATGTTTATGATGGTGTATGGTGCGCTCTGTTCCTTTCTCTCTTTCTCTCTCTCTGTGAATGTGTGTGTGTGTGTGCATGTCAGCAGTAGCCCCTCTCCCGCACATCTGCCCCCTGGTTGCTAGCGCTATCCCTCTGTGCGTGTGAGTGCTGTCAGAGCCGGGCCCCGGGTGCTGGGGGTAATGGTGCGTCTCAGCATGAGAGCCTTAAGTAGAGCTCGCGGTGCGGCCTGAGTGCGGCGCGTCGTCGCTCTGAGAGCTGCAGCCGGGTGTCAGCAGCCGCCCAGTGCACCGCCTCCAACCAGCGCTCCACCCGGTCCTGTCAAACCCTCCACGGCCCCGTCGCACGGCTGCAGCCCATTATACACACCAAACCCCCCGGCCCCTCTGGCTTCCATCCCCGTGGGTCAATATGGGGAGGAGTGTGAGAGAGGGAGAGAGCGAGAGAAAGAATCACCGGATCACAACCGAGGACAGGACAGAGAGGGTGAAGGAGCAGAAAGAGACGAGGAATGAGGGAGATGGAAAGAAGAAAAGATTTTCTTTTTCTTAAATTCACTCTTAAAACAATTAAGACATTTAAAAAGTATTATATTTTTCAACCGTAGAACTTAACATTGGTGAATGAGGGGGAAAATTACCAGAAAACGGCAGAGTGGATGGAGTAGTTGAAGGAGCAGAAGAAGAGGGAGAGAGTGTGCTCAGAAAAGAAACAAGCAAGGAGAAGAGGAAAACGAGAAAGTGGAGAGCCATGGAGACACTGCCCCTCATTCACCAAAATTTCATTTTTGCTTCAATTCAATAGTCTGCATTTTTTGAGTATCTCCCACAGAAATTGACTTAAAACTTTATCAAACGAAATTATTTTAAGAAGATGACCCCTATTGGTAGTGTAACGGTTAGGGAGTTGCGCTCCAGGTGCTGCGGCCACCAGTTGCCCACTGCTCCTTCACGGATGGGTCAAGTGCAGAGGTCACATTTCATTGTGGTGCACTGTGAGCTGTGCTGTTTTCACAATGACAAATAATCACTTAAATTCACTCAACTGAATTCAATCAAATTTGCTTTTACCTAAGAAAAAATTTCAAACAATAATGCATTGGGGGATGTCAGAATCTTTGTGAAAACTGCATATAAACAAATTTCTTCCTAAGAACAATTAGTAAATGAGGCCTATTCTGAATAAAAGATTTGTGTACATCTGTTTGATTTCATCCTGATATGTCACATACTGTTAATATAACACATCTAGTGTATGACCATCAGCAGTGCTCATAGAAGAATCATCACAAACTGAATTTGTATCAGCCGGCCGAAATTCACACTCGCAACAATAATCTCATTCAAATTAAGAATTACATAGATTAAGCGATGCTTTAGAGTTAAATAATTAAATCAAGCATCATCAACAAGATAGTTCTGGTTTTATTAACTTAAAGATTCAAAAACGTGTTTCAATTAAAAAGCAAAAAATACAGTACAATACATTAAATGAAATAGTTTGAAGATTTTAGTTAAGGATAAATATTATCGGTTAAATTTTCTGTGTTTTAATACTTTTTTTATGAATTGAAGAATAACAATTTGTGATGAATAACTGTTGCCCAGAAAACTGCTCGTCACATTTTTTTCTTGTTGTTTTCCACCGCATTCTCTAGAGGTGGCTGTGTGTGAAAATCCCAGTAGATCATCAGGTTCTAAAATACTCAAACCGGCCCGTCTAGCACCAACAACCACAACCATGCCATGATACTCGCCTTCACACTTGAGAACTTCAGCAGATCCTCTTCCCCATGTCTACATGACCAGAATTTCTTGAGCATCTGCTGCAGAAATTAACTTTAAAACTTATCATATGAATTTATTTTTAACAAGGTGACCCCAGTTGGCAGCGTAACAGTTAGGGAGTTGGCACCATGACTGAAGGGTCATTGGTTCAAGTCCCAGACTGGTAAAGGTACCACTGAAGCATTCATGGGCAAGGTACCATCCCCAACCACTGCTGTTTGGGCGCTAACCACTGCTCCTTCACGTATGGATCAAATACAGAGGTCATATTTTGTTGTGGTGCACTGTGTGCTGTGCTGTGCTGTGTTCACAATGACAAACAATAACTCCCTAAAATTCACAGTGAAGGGGAAGATGTAGAATAAACGTGACGTTACAACACATTACACAGCATATCACCATACAACATCAGCAAGTTCTGCGTAAAGGTGTGTAGATGTATGCCGCTCCCCCGGTCTGTGAAGAACTGAAGAGCTCAATTACATATCAAACTGCGAACCTCACCAGAGCATAATGCTGGCAATAATGAGTTTTTTCCTCTTGTCTTTTTATTACATCCCCCAAGAATGCGATCTCTCCAATCTCCATCCATCTCCACGTCTAATCCTTCAGTACTGTCATAAAAGGGTCAAATGTTGTAGATGAGTATTATCATAAAGCGCTTAAAATATATCACTCAGAAGATTATTTGAACCCAAAGGGCTGATGGATTGTTATTAGCATGTAATACAAAAGTCGGCGGGACGGCGCTCGTCCTTAACCTTCAGGCCGTCCGCCACAGGTGTAAATGATTGAAATGGTGAAAGCTTATAAAAGTGACGTCTCACAGACAGACATTCCCTCTGACTGAGCCCGACCCCAATCACACGGGCGCACAGCTGGGGAGGAACAAACCAACAAACCATAAAATAAAGCCTGATTACAAACTTAACAACCTATGAAACAAGCACTGCGTCCCAACACACTCGTCTACAGAAGGTGGGATAGAAAAGATGTTGGCACAGCAATTTTACAGCAATGTCTTACAATTTGCACTTCACTATTCATGTATATTATTGCAGGTGCAATCTGTGTATAAGCATTGAAATAAGCTAAACCAATGTTCGGAGCTGCTAAAGAATTTGTTTTAGGTGCTTAATTAATGCTTTTAGTTATTTAGTAGGTGCAACTTATTAAATTGTTTAAATATTTTTGAGGCAGTTGATGGCGTAACGGTAGGGTGTTCACCATGTGATCAGAAGGTCGCCGGTTCGAATCCCAGACCAGTAAAGTTACCACTGAGGTACTCATGATCAAGGTACCGTCCCCAAGCACTGCTACCCGGGTGCTGTCCTTGTTAGCTGCCCACTGCTCCTTCACGGATGGGTCAAATGCAGAGGTCACATTTCATTGTGGTGCACATAACTGACATTGACATAACTGTTGTGTTCTGTGCTGTGACAAATAACCACTCACTCACATAAATATTATATTAAAAATAACTAACTAACTAAAATATGGGAATCAGATCTCACCTCGAATAGTAATTACCATACTATTTAAAAAATCATGGTTTGATTAGTCACGTTATGCTTTTTTCACTTACATCAACTAAACGCAATAACTTCAACTTCAAAGGGCAGATAAAATTACATCCATTTTCAAGTCAATGTACTGTAGGTAGTTTGTTGATTAATTAACCAATATATCAACATTATTATTACCATCAAAACTAATGTTTTGTTACAATGCAGTGTGATTTTTTTATTGATTTATTATTTTATTCCATTAATCTAATTGCATAAATAAAAGAGTTACATGCATCCATGCAGCTGTTCTTGGAGCTGCAGCTGGGAAGTATTTAGACTAAAGTGAAGTTAATGTGATATTTATTTCATCAGTAAATGTGACCTATGGCATGTGTACTGTGCGCTATTGGCCACTAGAGGGGGTTCCTGGTCCTAAAGTACTGCTCACACACAAACAAACACACACACACACACACACACACTACCAGACACGAGTGTTACGAGGAGAGTTTATGTGATGTGGGGACAGTGTTGGGTCAGTATAAGCTATTTTTTGTCTAACCATCAGCTAAAAAATTAAAAAATCAGAACTCATCTCACACACACTGACAAAATGGTGCAGTCTGTCCACATATTTAAGCCGCTAAAATTCAAGCGAACGTCTGGTGTGATTAGAGGCGTGATCTGCATTGTTAGCTGAGGACGGAGGCGGAGGAGGTAAAGGGGAAAAGAGTCCAGCTGCGAGGCGTTTTGAGGACAGCTTGTGAAAAGCTCATCCTTCAACACACCTGTTGCTCTTCACACGTTCGTTTAGGAGCAGGAGACCTTCACTTCAGACAGCTTTCAGGCACATACACACCCACAAAAATAAATGGATTCACATTCAACACAGGGAGCGGAGGGGTGGAGAGAGAGAGGGAAATGAACAGAAAGCACAAAGAGAGGGAGAGAAAAATAAGAAAGAGAACAATGAAAGATCTGAGAGAGAACAAAAGAGTGAGAGAATGAAAGAAAGAGAAAATTAGGATAGACGAGAGAGAGAGAGAGAGAGAGAGAGAGAGAGAGAGAGAGAGAGACAGTGATAATAAAATATAATAATGATACAATAATCGATCTGAGAGAAACAGGGCCAGAAACCAAAAATTTAAAAAGAGAAAAAGTAGAAAATTATGATAGATCTGAGAGAGAGAGCGGTAAAGAGAGAGAGCACGAAACAAGAATAAGAGGCTGAAAAAATGAAAATAAATAAGAGGGTGGGGGGAGACAGTTATGATAGATCACAGAGAGACAAAGTAAGTCAGGGGCATGAGACAGAAGAATAAAGAGAAAATAAGGACAGAATGTAGAGAAAAAGAGGAGGGGATATACAGCGAGAGAGAAAGAAACAGAAACAAGGGATAAAACAGGGAGAGAAAGGTGTGAGAGAGAGTAATGACATCTAAAAGAGAGCAAAAGACAGAAGAATAATAGCAAAAAAGAAAGAATAGAAAGACAGAGGAAGTGAGAGAGAAAATTAGATGTAGAAAAATAGAAAGAGAGAAAGGGAGAGTAAGAGAAAACGAGAGAGAGAGAGAGAGAGAAAGAGAGATACAGAGAAGGAGGGTTTGGGAAGAGAGAGGGAGAGGGAGAGAGAGAACACTATATAGAGAGAAGGAGGGTGAGAGAGAAAGGGAGAAACAAGGAGGGAGAGAGAGAGAGAGAGAGAGAGAGAGCACTATATGGACAAATGGACAAAGATAGGGTGAGAAGTGAATAGAGAGGGAGAGAGAGAGAGAGAAGGAGGGTAAGAGAGAGAGAGAGAGAGAGAGAGAGAAATGGTGAGAGAGAAAGAATGACAAAGAGGGAGAGAGACAGAGAGGGAGAGAAAAAAAGGGTGAGAGAGAAAGAGATCAAGGAAGGTAAGAAAGAGAGTAAGGGAGAGAGCAAAGGAGAGTCTGAATTGCTTGACTGCTGCCTGATTAAGTGAGTCAACATTCGGCGCTACAGCGGCAGTTTTATTTGTGAAGCGATTAACCTGTGCACTGTGAACGGGGTGGAACTGGGCATTATGGGAACTGCAGGCTGCCGGCCTTTTGACAACAAGCCTTTAAGATCATTTACACGCGGTCATCCTCATTTGCTTGACAGGATTAATTCGTCTGTGCACCACCGTAAGATGATAAAAGTAATTGGATCGTGCGTTTAACAACTCTAATGAGCGCCGCTAAGTCTGTAAGGCGTCAGCTGGAGAGATTATACCCACATCAGCTGTTTGCACCTGTAGCGCCATTGTGTTAAAGGTGACAAACTAAAGGTGAGACAGCCTTGTCATCCCGTCACGTCACTAACAGTCTCCTAAAAATTCCGCAGGCTGTGGCGGCGGATTGTTACGAATAATTAATCCCTCGTCACCACCACATGTCTGCTAAACTAAACCCCTCTCCGTGCAACCAAACCCCCTTAATTGCATTAGTAGCCTCTGGAATAGAACCATGAAGACACTGGTAGAAACTGAGGGAACTGGTTTAGAAGAGGAAGAGACAGGACTGAGCGATATAACCTCAAATCAATATCACAATTAACCGTACATTTTACCTCAGTTAGGTTTAATGAACAATTTATTTTGCCTTCATAGTTCACAGACATGGCCTGTACTGTATATACGCCCAACTGTTAAAGATATTTTTTCCTAATGAAAGATAGATGCACAATGATATTGGGTTCATATCGGTATGGGCCAATAAATGCTTTTTTAAGTCATCGGATCGATGC